>OY856411.1:574215490-574322990 GCA_963693085.1 Alisma plantago-aquatica
AGGTAGATGCGGGTGGGAATGAAAAAGGAAAACTTGGTAACGATAGATCTAATTCTGAGGACAAAAGGAAACTGAAAGGAAAGGAAAAGGATGTGGAAGGTAGTAATGTTTTTATGAATACTTGAATACAAAGTGTAATTGTATATTGTATTCATCTTATAGAAATATTTAATTTTGGTAAACATGCTACTGAACTATTGTAGAAATACTGAACTATTGCAAAAATGCTAGGGGATGATACTAAACTACTAAATGCTTTACTTTGTTTACAGAAATATTGAACTATTGCAAGGTTTACTTCATTTACATATATATTTACTTTTGCTAAACTTGCGATGATATCATTTTCTTCTTCACTCGATAGCCTATTACAAATAAATTTATCTTATATCTCCAAAGGGAACTATGCTTGATTCAGTGCGTCAAATGTAAATTGATGATTAAATGTAACTGTTAAAGACAATAGCAATTGTGTGGATAAAAGTGTAACCACACAATAACGAAAGTAAGTATTACATTAAGAAAGTAACATGTAGTGACTTTTTAATATATTTGTAGGTACACAAAATCTATATCATAGATGCTACATAAAGAGTTACAACAGCATACAGAACAACAAATGCTTTACCCCAAATCAAATTCAGATGCTAATGCAACAAAGGGAGGAGGTGAAGATAGTGAAGTTGGAAAAAAAACTAAGGGAGAGGGATGTGTTGCACAAAGACAATTTAGGGAAGCTTTGGGTGGAATTTGCCAAGAAATACACGGTAGAAAACTATCAAAATATGTTTCATGCATGGATGTTGCAGTTGTTAGCAACATTCCTTTTACTAGACACAAGTTATTGTGCCTCAATTTTCCTTCAACATTATTTGGACGATGTAACTGCTACAGGGAATTTGAACTGGGCAAAGTTTATCCCCAAATTCAAGAGAATGAAGGCTTTAAGTGAGAACGTAAGAAAGAGGAAAAAAGGGGAAAGAAGAAGAAGCACACTATACACCACTGGATGTGTGATGTGCCTGTGTTTAAGTAACACTTTGCATATTATTTTTGGTTACACAAGAAAGAATATAAATGAACGTTATAATTTTTATTTATACTTTTTTGTTGGACGCAGGCCTGGGCTTACGAGATAATAAGGATAGCACATGCTACTTTCCTTGATGTAAAGCCAAGGATAAAGAGATGGGCAACTCCTATTAAGAGGATAAAGGAACATGGAAGTTTGGAAACAGATAATGTGAGAATGAGTGTGTACATTATAACATGCGTATGATACATTGCTCAATTTTGTGAACAGGTTTGTACAGAGTTGAAAAGGGATGCGACTGATGATTGGGAAGCTGCAAAGTCACTGAAAGATTTTCCATATTACCTTGCAGCAAACAAAGCAAGGAGCAAGGCTGTGAGTAATAGTTTGGTTACATCCCCTAGCACAAGCAGGGGATCGTCTACGAGCTTGGAGAACAGGGTGCAGAAGCTTGAAGATGAGTTGCGAATGCAAAAAGAATTATGCACGAGGATAGCCATGGAGGCTTTTTCAGATTTGAGAAATGAAAATGACAGGGTGAGGAAACGTCTAGTAGAAGTGGAGGAAGAGAATAAAACTTTGTAGAAGGAAGTTTTGAATGAGATGATTACAGGAGATACTTCTATGACAACACAAACATTCATTCAGAATGATGTGATGGATTCAATGGAAGTAGTTAAACTAGGAAAAAGGACTAAGGAACTGTAACAAAACTTGTTGGATATGGACCAACAATGCAGTAAGGACAAAACACCCAGGATAGGCAAACTTCACCTGAAGAGGAAAGCAGTTGAAGAAGATCTAGTAATAATAGAAGTGGATATAACAAATAAAGAAGGCCACAAAATAGAAAATGTTGGAGGGAATTCAAATGAAGTAAAACAAGATCTTACTGCTAAAGAAGATGTAGGAGAAAAGAAAGAAGTGGAAGAGGATGAAAAGAATGATGAAGAAGAAAATCCATCAGAAATAGAAGAATCAAAAGAAAAAAAGAAAGATTGAGCAGATGACAAAGTAAGAGAAGAAGAAGTCGATAGAGATGAAATTGAGAAGGACACTCATAAGCCGATGAAGAAGAGGAACAGAAAGACACAACCAGTTATAGGAAGCATTGAAGAAAACATAAAGATACGAAGCATGCTGAGGTTAGTTGCATGTTCTTTTTTATTTAACTAACTATGTAGTAATTGTCTAAGTATAATAGTAAGAATGTGAAAAGTAAGGTAACAATGAGAATAGAAAAGTAACTATTATAATAAAAAAAGTAAATGTGTAGAACGAAAAGTATTACTATAGATCATAAAGTATCTATTGGACATATAAAGTAGCGTTCGATTGTAGAATAGGCAAAAAAGGTTATAGATTATATTTTCAAGGTAACTATATAAATTTTTTATATCTTGTATAGAAACTACTAACATAAATTACATTTTATTGATACCAAAGAATCTCCACATTCATTGGATTGGAACACTTCAAAACAAAGGAAAACAAAGAGGATGTAAAGGAATTCATTGACAACATTGACGAAGTGTAAGAAGTAACTGTTTAAAAATCTATCAATCACATGTGTAGAAGAAATTAGTTGCTAAATATATGGACTAAATGTTTGACATCTTTACTAATGCACAGGTCAAGGAGATAATGGAGCTTTGGAAAAAACAATTGGCGTATGAGGAAAGATCTGTCAGCACTACTATTTAAAGATAAAATGATGCACTCACCTGCATGCACAGAAAGTAGTAAGTATTAATATCAATGATATGGATTGCTAACTAAATATTGTGGATATTCAGGTTATGGATTGCTTTGTCCAAATGTTAAAAGAAACAATAGGCAGGAGGAGGAGGAGTGGACTGTTATGGCATTGCTTGAGCACCTATGTCCCAGTAAGACATCCAAAGTATTACACTACTTTACACACTTACAGTAGATAAAGGCACTACAACATACAGATGTGTAAATTACAATTTTGTTTTTACAACAAAAGCTAAATATGATGGTGAATGACATAACACTGAATGAGATTGATATTCTATCGCCTCTCTTCAATGTACCTACAAAAGAATTTATGACAATGGATTTAGTTTTTATAATACTTAACAATGACAACCACTGGCACTTGCTTGAATCAAGATTTAGAGATGATGTGCACATGTCTTACAATTCATTGTCAGGAAATAGCAAATCAAGGAATGAAGTCACTAGATGGGTAAGCAAAAAAAGTAGCTCCACTTGTAATCTATTGTTTGCAAACTACTATTTAATAAACATTTTGTTTTGCATGTAGGTTGGTTTCATTCATGAGTTCTTTAGGGGAGTGCCAGATCGGGGAAGTCAAATGTCACAATAGACAATAGAGTACCCTGAATGCCCACAGCAAGATGGAGATGATGTTGACTATGGAGTGTACGTGATGAAGTATCTGGAATGCCTGGTGAATGAAAAGGAGATGAATTTCACAAGTAAAGGCATCCCTGCAATTAGGGTAGATATCTTCTAGAGAATGATGAAGAGGGGCAGACTGTAGCAAGTGAAAGTACATGTTGGTAGAGCTCAAGAAGAGTCAAAAGGAGCAGGTGACAAATAGGGTGAAGAAAAGTATGATGATGTTGTGTCAAGCCTGAACAGATGGCTTAAGTTAGATTGAGTAGAACTTTTGCAAACTACATGTACTAAAACGAATGTGGTTTTCAACTTATGCTTGGGAAATGCTTATGTAGACTCTATAAGATACATATCTAGTCTAAAGTTTTCTTTGGTTGGACAAAGAATTGCACTTCTCCGTTTGTATGCTTTACATATCTTGGATGTTTTTAACTGTAACTTTAGATTGTTGGTGATTTTGTATGTATAATTCATGTAATACGCTTCAATAGGTGCTCAATAACATATGGAAGTAACTCTCTGAACTATAGAGGAATCAAGCAAAATGAAAAGTACCTGTGTGAATATTAAAGTAACTAAGAGAATAACAAAGTCGGTCAGTCGACCCTCTCATCTCCCCACCTCTGTATACCCCTTGAGCAGTGCCTCCCGTCATCTTCGTCGAGTGCTGCAGGAATCCCACCCAAACTCAAGAACCATGTAACCCTCTTCCACTATGTCGCTTGCCAAGCAGCTATTTAACCCCCAAGTTCCCATCAAAGATCATGAACTAATGGAGCTCCTTCTCCCGATTCTACTGCAATAGCTTCCCATCAAACCTCAAGAACTGATACCCTCTCTTCTTAAGTGGCACCTGAAGCAGATCCAAGAACGTTGTCAACCCACTAAACACAATACTCTTCTCTTCGGCGCTACTACTACTCAACTTGTTCAAACACTCCATGAGCCTCCTGACTTTACACAACTCCTTATAGTTCCCCTTAAAATCAAACACCATGAATATTCATGTCTGGCCGAACGGGACTGAGAGAGGTGCATGTCCTCCCAGTCAAGTCGGTCAGTCGACCCTCTCATCTCCCTACCTCCGTATAACCCCCTGGCCAATCAGCTTGAAACGAAAAAGTAACTGTGTGAATATTAAAGTAACTAAGAGAATAACAAAGTAAATAATTTGATTGAAAAGTATTTATGTGTAATATAAAGTAAATATTGAATATAAAAAGTAACATAATAATCAAAACACAAGAAAGATCGTTCCATAATAGGCATGGCAATTATATATGCAGAACGACCATGCCACACAAGGTGCAATCATTAAAACAAAGGTAAGACTTCCTTTCCATTAGTGATGAATAACGGTGTGATTACTCTAGCTATAAAGTAACATTTACAAAAACAAAGTAAATATGACAACAAAAAAGTAACCATTTAAATAAAAAAGTAATTGTATCATGTATAACGTAACTAATTGATCTGGAAAGTAACTCAACAATTGAAGAAGATGACTGCAAATTGCATCAGAAACTATGGGTCGTATTTAAGTATTTATGTGAACAAAAATAAGACCAACAACTCAAACATAACTAATGCACACAAAACATCTCCTGTTAACACAAAGGGTAAGGTATAGTACAAAGAGAAACCTTTTCTCATGTACCATTATAATAGATTTGAAATCTTGATACAATGCCAGCTCCATTGAAAGGAGAAATAGTTAAACTGAAGTTCAAACAAAGTGTGAATTACAACTATAAATGAGAACATCTCAATAATTACATTTACATCAAATTTTGATATGACGAACACACTAATCAACTCCAACATTAAATGGAGGTTCACGATAGTTAGCTCAAAAAGTAGCAGTAGCAGCAGAATGGCATCAGGATGACAGCATCAGAAGATCAGCCAATTAAGAAACATACAAATCTAGAATCCAACAATCTAACGATGTATCCCTGTGAGCTCCAAACCCAGCAATAGCAGCAACAACAATATGGTGGAGCAGGATGAATCTTCAATACAGATCAGCCAATCAGGTAACATATCAATCTGGAACCCCACAATCTAGAGAAGTGTCACTGTGAATACAATAGTAAGTGTTGGAACAAGAAAATTAAGAAAATAACAATGTAAATTTGCAAAATAAATTTATAAAAAATGTAACATATACATCTATTTTTCAAAGGACAGTTCCTGCTATCATGATTAACACCGTGTTGTAAGCAACTTTTACACTGTCTCATTTTAGATAAGGAATTTTCAACCCCAAACTTGTACCGCATATCATTCGATCTAGGTCTTCCTTTGGTTTTGGAAAAACTGGGAATGTTGACCTTGACAGTAGCAGAAGAAGCAGTATTAGAAGCACTTACACCAACATCAGCAACATCTAATTCTGACAGCTCCTTCTATAGAGCAATCAATCTATCATGACAGATATCTATAGCGTTGTTCCTGCACGCTATGTTCACAACTGAATTGCAAGCAGAAACCAGCTAAAGTGTACTTCTAGTGGATGAATGCATCACATATACTTTTCTGAAAACCAAAGGGTGATCTCTATATCCCTTGCTCCACCTCATATATATATATATATATATATATGGTTCAGAAAGAGTGCAAAAGTCATGGCTCTTCAGATAAGACAGAATGTGCCTGCATGGAATACCTTTGAATTCCAACATGAAGCAATTGCATGAAACCATACCAGTGCATGAGTATTTCTTCAAGATACGAGGAGATTCAGACCCACCAAGATGATACACCTCATAGACACCTTCGTCGGAGGTTTCCTTTACATTATACACCATGCTTTGATGAACCTCAGATTGAAATATCTTAAAAATGGACTTGGTGTATATACCTCTCATTTCCTCCTCTAAAGGCTACAATGAAGCCGAAGGGAGATTGCTATACTGGTCATCAAAATCCTTAAAATTTTCTATCTCCCACAAATGAGAATAAGCAATCTCCAAGGTACAAACAAGTTCAAATAATGTTTTTCCACTGTTGACGTGGATTCTAATAAATGCATTAAGGGTCTCACTTCTTTGGGTTGTCCTCATGCCGACAAAAAAAGAATCTTGTATAAAACATGGCACCCACTGCCCCCACATAGCATACACATCAGCAAACCAACTAATGGACAATAAGCCATTCTCTTCAACTACAAAAGTCCATCTCTCTTCAAACTTATCTGTACCATCTACATTCCAGACACAATCATTCAACGCACTGATGATGTGATCCTTGTTAGGTATTCCACCAAGTTTAGAAGGGAGTTTTTGTCAAATGTGCCAGTTGCAAAACCGATGATTACATGATGGAAAAGCAGTAATAATCGCATCTCTCATTGCTGGATCTTGATCAGTTATGATGGGATGGGCTCTTTACTAAAACACAATAAATATTGCCTAAAAACCCAAAGAAACAACTCGTACTTCTCATCTGCCAATAAGGCTAAAGCAAATAACATTGTCTTTCGATGTTGATCGACACCACCAAACATTCCAAGCACCATTGAATACTTGTTGGTACGGTAAGTCGTATAAAAAATAATGGCATCACCAAAGAGTACACAGTCATCAACAGAAACTGGATCAGACCAAAATAGATGAGTCAAGCAACCATTTTTTGATACGTAAAAAAAAATTAGAATGCAATTGTTTGAAGCTTGCAAAATGATCTAACACCATATCCACGTCGTATTTAGAGGACTCAATCCATTTTATGCTTAGATGTCCATGTGCTTGTCTACTTGTAAATGTCAACTTTTCTTAACCACCAGACTCAGTTGCTACTAATGCTAGTTGTTTGGATACATGAATGTTTTCTAGACTCATAGAAGAATCATCTCTTTTTCGGTTTGGTCTAAAGATGAATTACACTTCATATAATGCAAATGTGCTTCATCGACAAGATCATGATTGCGTCCATCAACAAATGTTGTGATAACCCATTTGGATCATTGCTTTACAACCACACCTTTTCACATATCTGTTATGCTTCTTAGATAGCTGCTCACTCAAATCACCAACTACGTCACAAACAGGGCTCAAAAGCCCTTTGGACCTCTTAGAGCGACTAATATGACCTTGCTTATCACAAACCAAATCTTTAGAAAGCAAAATCTTAGTGCCTTCTTCATAACGATTGTCATCTTTCCTAACATTGAACCCAATCATACCAGCATATCTATAATAAAAAGAGATATCGTCATCTAAACATTCGAATTCAATTCCAATTCTAGGAATATCAGTTGTAGACATAGTATCAGCAACAACAGACGAGCAAGACTGAACGTTATGATCGTCACAGTAAATCATATCATTATTAGCATCAGTATCTAGACTATGATCCATAATTGAAATAGCATGTGAAGTGAATAATACAGATCAAAACAGATTTTAGAAAATATAAAAAGAGATGAGTTTAGTGAAATGTGACCCAAGTGTGTAAACCACTGGAAAGTATATATCTAATCATCACTGCATATCTGAAAACGATTTCAACAAGAACAAGTAACTATCTGAACTTTACATTCACAGAGTATTAAAAACATAACTATTTTATAAACAAAGTAAACATGGGTAATCAAATATAAAAGTGTTACATAAAGTAACTGCACTGAAAAAAGGTAAATATTAACACTAATTGTTAGATTTGATATCTAACAATACAACAAGTTACAATAGATATATAGAATTGTCTACGGATTGAGAAAAAATAGATAGAAGTTCAAGAAGAAGCTAGATAGAAAGAGGATAGGTGAATGACATAGTACATGATGGGGAACCCCCGATCACCAAATTGATGGATAGTCTGACGCATATACAAAGAAGATCTGGGAGAGGAGTGGGATGTCTTACTTGGTTGTCAGTTAAGCAGCATTGTCCTGATCTCTAAGTACAATGCCAACCACCTGCTCCACCTCCTCCCAAAATGAACAGTATGCCCGAAACTTGGATCATAACATTTCTAGAATTAGGGTATATTACAAGTCCAGCTGAGTGAATAGACGACACCATGAACAAATGTATTCAATTTCAGATTGCTATCAAAATGAAAAGAAGAGCTTTGTGGGAAGAAAATAGATCAGGCTGGAGACCGAGGAAATCAAAACAATGATCTTTCAGAATAGATAGGGAGAAGGTGTTAGAGAGGTAGAGGATGATTCTTACCTGATAGTCAAGTAAGCAACATCACCATCGTTGTCAATGTTACAAACCTAGGCCTCGTCGCCAAACTATGAACAGAAGTTCATAGGCCACCTGCTCTCTATACAAGAACCACAAAAAGACGATCTTTTTACTAGGATGCGACCAAATTTCGACAGGATGAAGACCGATTGTTGCGGTGGAAGTGGGATCAGGGATAAGTCTTCACCTTTGGGTGTGAGGTATCAGTATTGGAGCGCGAGGATCAAACGAAGCAGGAAGCGGAGTGAGAAGATTTGCGGCGGAAATCAAAGGAAGCGGGAGCCAAGACAATAAAGTTAGAATATTTACAAACACTGCCACTACATTTTTTTGGAACGAATAGCCTCACTACAGTACCCGTTTATATATATATATATATATATATATATGATCTCGCTAAGCCGTCACACAAAAAGAAGACGAATGTGTACATATTTCCTACTCGCACCCGTACCATAGAATTTTGGCCATAGATTTGAAGAACCAAGTACTTCAGCATTTTGGCCATAGCAGTGCCATAGAATTTAAAGGAACACTTAATTCAGCATGCAAATATGGACTCTTTAGTAGGCGTGTGTCCACTTAATTCAACTGTACATGTGTAATAGTGCAGCGGTGCTTGGGGAAGATGTAGGCGACATGGTATTGAGGTATTAATGGTCGGTCGGGTAGCCTGGTTACATCTTGTTTGGTATACATTATTTAGTGGCAGGGCTACATGTAGGTTAGGGTAAGCATGTGCCCTATCTAAATTTTAACAGTGTTGTAGTTTGCGTTGAATCCAGCTAATTTTTTTTAAAAGGCTCAATTGTGATTATCCTTATGTAGGACATGTAACCAATTTAAGCCCCCCACCCCAGCATGTGAGCCATGTTCGTTTGAATAAACAGAAAAACCTGATGTTGGTAAAGGAAGAAACCGTCAACCTCTAAATCATCTGCAGACCTGAAAACTACCTAAAATGTAATTTTACCGATTATTGGAAGGGCCGCGAATGAGACATCAATTGACTTGTCGGTGATCTAGATTATTTTATACTCAAGTGCATGATCATTCATCATAAAATAAAACTTAAATCGAAAGCCTGAATTACAAATGGCTGATTAATCTGTACTCCACTACCAATTTCTTTACGAGTTTCTGTCACTAGCTATACCTTTGCTTCTAATATATAAACTTCGAGCTATAAAAGGCTGCCCTCCACCGCCATTACCCACCTTGATTTTGACTTCTGCAGAAAATTAGCCAGTGTGAACATAGGCACCTTTGCAGGCTAATTAATGGAAGTGTAACGGTGCAAGCATCCTATTGGCCAAATGATTCTTATGATACTTATACCCGCATAAAGACAACTTCACCTTTAATAGGTAGCACAACTTTCAGTTAAGGTAGTTCTTAACGAAGGGTAATATACCTAGCAAGTGATGTTAAATGTTACGTGAAAAAGTTGAGAAGGTAGCTTTTCATCTATATACGTTCCATAAAAATATAATGCTTTCATATTTTTAATAGCATCTACAATAATGTCCCAGTTAGGTAAGTGTCTTTAATGTTTGCCATCCTATCAAACACCGTTGCATATGAGTTTATTTGTGATAGTATTTGGCATATTATAATATCGCTATATAAACCTAGATATAATTACCTATCTTTTTTAGAGCAAAAACATAATTACTTATCCAAAAATGTATAATTTAAGCTTGCAAACGACACAATTGAACTGGTATATTATTTAATAAGCACATGTCCATTATACTCGTCCACTGCTCTTTATGCATATCGTATTTTTGTTTTACTTTACGTGAAACTATTGTTGCAAGAAAAATGATATATAGACCGCAGGTGGGATGACCAACTGGATGACCTTCCTCCGTTAGTGGTGGCAGCATAACAGTTGTACGGAACCCAAAAAAACGGGGTAAAGGTTTGATCCCCCAACAGCTGTTGTTTTTTTCAATGCAGAAAAAAAGGTACGTGAAGGGGGAGGGAGAAAAAGAGAGGAGAGGGAGTGAGAGAAAAAATATAAACTATTTTGTTAATATCTTTTAAACGATAGTGAATTTTTAGACGAAATAAAAACCATTGCATTCCTCACGAAAAATACTTTTAAACAAGGTCAATCTCAACACACTTTTGATAATGACACTACTTCCATTTCATTTCTCTTCATTTTTACCAATATCTTTCAAATCGTAATAATTTTTTTGACAAAATAAAAACTCTTGCGTTCCTTATAAAAAATATTTTAAAACAAGATACTGTCAACATATTCCTAATTAAAAAATAAGTTATCTCATGTTACTTTTGTTAATACCATTCAAACAATAATCAATTTTTTGACGAAATAAAAACTAAAAATTCCTTATAAAAATATTTTAAAACAAAACTAGTGTCAGAAGGAGTAGTTGTAGGAGAGAGAAAAAAGAACAATGTATTATTGTTAGTATCTTTCATACCGAATTTATTTTTTTATGAAATATGTGTTGCTAGAAAAATATGCTAAAATATAGTTTTGATGTTATCCCATGTCAAAATTTATGTGAAACATGTTAGCGTTACAAAATAACTTTTATGTTACAAAAATAATTTCTACGTTATAAAGTAATTTTACATTACAAAAATAATTTATGGTTTTCATGTTATTTCATGTTACATGTTATTCCATGTTATTTTCATATTATACCATGTTACCTATGTTATTCATAATATTTCATGCTATTCACATTATTCATGCTTTGAAAAATAAAATGTACAATATAAAAATGAGAATTAATGTAATTATAAAAAGTGTAAAAAAGATGAGAGAGAAATTTAATTTATTTATAACTCTCAAACTGTAAAGAAAATTTAAATAAAATAAAAATTGACGGGTCACTAACAAAAAAATATTTTAAAATAGGACTGATGTTAACGTACTTTGATAATGTGTTATAACATGTATCCCATGTTATATCATGTTATACCATGTGTTATCCCATGTTATAACATATTGTCACATTTGTAACATGTATCCCATGTTATATCATGTTATACCATATTTTATCCCATGTTGTGTATCCCATGTTATAACATGTTATCCCATAAGTTATATCATGTTCTAACATGGTATCTCATGTTAGAACATGATAACAACAAAGTTATGTTTTATCAATATAACATATATGTCATGTTCTCCTCCATGTTATCTTATGTGTTATCTCATGATTTGCCATGTGTTATAGCATGGTATCCCAATTTTATAACATGTATACCATGTATTATTTTGTGTTATCCCATGTGTTGTACTTATTTTGTTAAAAAGATCATTGTTAAACTATGTCTATTAGTGTTATTTTAAAGTATTTTTTGTGACTAACTCGTTAATTTTTATTTCATTAAAAATTATTACGATATGAAAATCATAAAGAAAATAATTTTTTCTCTCTTTTTTATCTTTTAACAATTACATTATCTCTCATTTTTTTAATTGCACATCTTTTTTTTTTAAATTTGTCGAACTTGATCATGTTGTAAAATATTTTTTGTTAGGAGGGCAACGATATTTATTTTGTCAAAAAATTTGCCACTGTTTAAAAGTTATTGACAAAAAATATGTTTAATTATCTCTTTCCTATTGCCTCTTTGTCACTCAACTCCCCTCCCACACTCTCTCTCTCGTTTTCTCTTTCTCTTTCTTTCTCTCTCTTTCATGTTGCAAGCCTAGCATGTCTAGTATGATAAAATATGTAACATGTGGGACTGGTTGGTGGATGGGTAAAATGAGAGTGTTGACTTTTTGGATAGTGTGCCAACAGATGAGGACACAGGGTCAAAGAGCAAGGAGGATTAGTTGGAATAGTTTTCGTATGTGGACAGAAGTTTAGAAATCCAAGTTTTTCAAAAGGTATGCAAAATTTTATTTTATTACAACTTTTCAGTATAGTCTGGAAGAATTTGATAATTATTATTGATTATTTGTCGAACCTTTGATCCTGAAATTGGGATAACAGCTCTGACCTCTTGGTCTCCCTTAATTGGGGGTTATCGGGAGGTGGGGTCGTTACATTAAGGGTAAATGTCTACACCTACATGGGTAAAATGCATGATCCAAAACCTATGTTCGGCCCAGATCATCCAAAGCTCGACATGCTCATCTCATAAACTATCTGACATAATCTTCTAGCCTAAGCCTCAACTTGCTGCCAACATTGTTGTTGTCCATCTCTACATAGGTGCATGCCTCTTCTCTCCTCATGTATGCCCGTTAGGATTCCTATATGGTCTCATCTAGTCTTCTCAATGAGGGAGCTATCCCTCGCCCTAACAGGTACAACCCACCCAAGGTTGGGTCACCAAAAGGCACCAGGGTCAACAACCACCCATGGTTCACGTTCCTCATAGGTACTCAAAACTTTTACATAAAGAATGCATGTCAAACCCACGTGCATACATGCATGGTTAACTATGCTATCCAACTCATCCCGTCATCTCTTCCTCAAACTCCACCTAGGGTTAGGGTTAGTATCGTCCTCAGAGGAGGCGCCAGGTCTCTACCTCCTCCTGGAGGCCTCTGCCTCCAAGGCTCTGCTCATCCTCTTGACAAGAAGGTCTAACCTTAGTAACCTCCTAAGGGCATGACAAATCACGCCATGCAACCTAAGCATGTAACTAATCTTTAGTTTATGCTTAAACTATTAAACTTATGTCCCTAACATCTTATTTACATGCTTTTCATTTATTTGGTGGAGGATTCCTTAATCCTTATCTTACTTACCCTGACTGTAAGAGGGTGGGAAAGAGAGAGAAAAAATCCTAAACCTTAGAACCTTACTTGAATTAGGGTTGAGAAGGGAAGAAGATAGATGAGAAAGTCCTAAAGGTATCTTACTTTGATTCAGAACCTCAGACTTTGGCCAGGCAGTCACACCACATCTAAGAGTGCTCTTGACTGACTAGCAGGGCGGAGGAAAATATTGCCAGCCCCCGGACTGTGATCCTTTTCTAGACACCTCCCTCATCAGAAAATCCTCTAATAACTCCCTCAGGTTCTATAGAGTTTGTAAAATTTAATAATCATCAAGGATTAAATGAGAAACCATTGGCTCTGATACCAAATGTAACAATCTTACCTCTGGATAACCCCCAATCAAGGGAGACCAAAAGGTCAAAGATGTTATCCCAATATTTTAGGATCCATGGTTTGACATTTAATAAAAAATAATTATCAAATTCTACTATTCCTAAACTGAAAAGCTAGAATAAAATAAATCTTGTTGCATACCTTGTAAAATTCGGATCTAGACTTCTATCCATTGTAAAAGTCTAAGCTAATGAATCCCCCTTGCACATGTTAATTGTATATTCACAATATTTCGATTTATTATTTGTCCATTTTCAGAATTGTACTTAAAACGCCGACAAACAAAATGTCGGTCAGTATATTTCTATACTGGTATGTGGAGGACAAACACAATTTTCACAAATAGTTTCTAACAACCTAATTATCACAAATAAGTTATTAACAATCCAAAATACATTTTCAATGTGACATTCTCAACCGTTTTTGTCCTAAACCCTAGATTACCCTCTCTTAGGGTTTTGTCCTTGCAAGGGACATAAGGCCACCTTCTCCATCATGAGCTTGGTGCCTGAGGTCACCTCTCGAGGTGCCCAATGGTCTTCCCTCTGGGGCTTGACCAAATGGACCCTCCCTTTGGGGCTTGGTCATGCAACGTACATCAGGGTGGCATGTAGGTTTGAGAATACACATATATGCTTAATTATGATAATCATAGGGACTTTATAGGATTGCAGAATTAAACATCCAACAATTTAGGTTGCATGAAATTGATAAAAGTTTGGGAAATGACGTGAAACTAAATCGATTATTCATAAATAACCACATACCTGATCCAGAGTAACTTGATGTCCAAGCAAGAATAATCAATCAAACAATCAATCAGTGATCCTAGAATTAATGCATAACACCCAAGTGTCATTAAACTTCCTCAAGATTGACTCGGGTCCCACATTAGGGTTTCTAGGCCACCTTTTAGGGTTTTATTAGGGTTTTAGCTTCCATCATCCAATTATCACTTTTAATGCAGTTTTGTCCCACAAACCCTAATTTCAACATCATATGCATGATTACATTCCAATTAAGTCAAATATAACCCTTTTACACTAAACTGCCAACCTTATGCTTTTAAGTCATATCAAGATCATTAAGGCCAATTAGCATGTTTAGGCTCTTTTGAATTGACAACTCTGATTTCATCAATGATTATAGTCAAATTCAAAAATGAACCCTAATTACCATTTTACACATCTTCTAGGTTAGTAAACCCTAATTACACCAGTTATGAAAAATTATTTCTAATTAGATCTCTTTCAGCATATTTATGAAATTAAGTCAGACTTTGATTACTAGAATAAACTAAGTCTATTAAATACATCCATAATTAAGATTTAGGGCTTTGATCTATTTGAAGCATCAAAGTTATCAACTTTATGTACTTTTCAATTTAGAAGCAGAAATAGGGCTTGATTATATTTTTACTGGATTCCTCATTTTTTTAGCAAGATTCATATATACATGTATCAATCCGAGCTACCATTGATTAACTATGAATTTTGCAAGATTAACTTACTTGGACCAATGAGAGGCTGACATGTCAGCCATCGCATGTATTGCACTCTTGCGCAACCCAGCCGACTTAAAGCATAATGAATTGGCAATTTTTACCCCACGTGATGATCTGGATCTTCAAGCCTCAGAAGGGTACATTAGTTCAGTGACCTGCTCGTCTTCTTCCTCACGAAAACCCTCTACTGCTATTGCGGTAGGGGTTGGGAGTGGTGTTGCCTCCTCTCTCCCGGACCCGAAGGCCACCAGGGGGTTCCTTCATCTCCTCCGTGCTCCTGCGCACATGGCGACTCCCCTAGGTCACAGCCAGGGCATCCGGTTCAAATGCGGTCGGCCTGCAGCCATCCTGCTGGCATCGCATAGGTACTAGGGCAAGGAGATGATGGTCGAGCTTCTCTCTGGAAGCATGGGAGCGTCATGCTCTCTTCATACTTCCCTCTATAGCTCCGCATCGCTCCAAGGGTCTTACCACCCCCTGGTTAGGGTTCGGATGGGAACAAGCGTGAGATGCCTGATATCCTCTTGGACTCGAGGCTATGGGTTCAAACCTTATATAGGGGAGGATAGCCATGTCCCAATGCCCTTACCCACAAGGAAATCAGTCCCTCAGTTCACAGAAGACCACTTTCCTTATAATCATGCAATTACTACTTTGATTACTTCCTTGTTAAACTATGTTCCTTGTTTATCAAGGAATCATATATTACCATATTTATATAATGTCTAAACAAAGAGTCCTCGATTATATTCTCGTTGCTCTTGGATTTTAATCCCTTAATCATGAGAATACACTATCTTATACAACGTAGCATTTCTATTTGGAAACACCAAAAAGTCATTTCATAATTCCATTAGTATATGGCACATTATTCCCATATTAAGGTTTTTATTATTTGTATTTTCTCTTTCTTCTCCTATTATCTTTGCAACTCAGACTCCTTGGAACACAAGAAATTTTAAGGATTCGAAAACCACTCATGAAGAAAATTCTTAGCCTTCTAGATTCATCTACGTCTCTCTTTCTCTTTGTCTTATTTATTCCTCTTATTAATCGATTTCCTTTTTCTTTTTATTCCCTTTTTCTTGTTATTGGGCCCAATAGGCAACAAGTCCCATGAAATCAAAAAAGGCTATTTATCAAAGGAAACCACTCAATTTACTTAAATCATACAAAATACAAAATCACACATTTATTGGGGAAATTGCATTTCCAACCAAAAGAACTCAAAAATTGGGGTTGTAACATCTAGAAATTTCCCCTCTCTGATACCAAATGTAACGACCCCCAATCACGGGTGACCAAGAGGTCAGAGGCATTATCCCAAAATTCAGGATCAATGGTTTAATAATTTAATCAAAAATAATTATCAAATTCTACTAATACTAAACTGGAAGTTGGTATTAAATAAAACTTTTGCATACCTTATAAAATTTGGATTCTAGACTTATATCCACAGAAAAATTCAATCTAACTAATCCTCCTTCAAAAGGATAGTTGTATCTTCACAAATTTCAATTTACTATTTTTCCATTTTGGAATTGTACCTAAAACGCTGACAAACAAAATGTCAGTCAGTATATTTCTATACTGGTATGTGGGGGACAATCACAATTTCACAAATAATTGATAACAACCTAATTACCACAAATAAGTTATTAACAACCTAATTACCACAAATAAGTTATTAACAACCTAAATATAGCAAATGGTTGATTAACAATCTAAATTACGCTTTTAATGTGACTTCTCAACCTCTTTTGCCCTAAACCCTAGATTACCCTCTCTTAGGGTTTTGTCCTTGCAAGGGACATAAGGCCACCTTCTCCATCCTGAGCTTGGTGCCTAGGGTCACCTCTCATATATATGCATTTGGTATCAATGTAACGACCCCACCTCATCTACATTTTAATCTAAGAAGGAGAAGGAAAGATAATTCACCAACATGATCCAGGGTAACCTATCCGTTGTGGACTTTGGCTGCAAGTTTTGCATCCTGGAATGATTTGGGTACATGATGGATGAGGAAAGACGAGTGAACCATTTTGTGGAGCATCTTCACCCCACAATCAAACCACATGTGATGGCAAGTGAACCAGCAACTTTCTCTAAAGCCTACAACTTCACCTTAGACATGGAAAGGACAGTGATGCCTGCTCAAAATCCACTTAAAGGATATCTAGGTTTCACTGAAGGTACTCAAGGATAGAAGAATGACTACAAGAAGGGACAAGGACATAACCACACCAAGGGCAAGCATGGAAACAAAGGAAAACCACGTGGTGAGAGTCACTTTTAGAAGTGTCATACCTGTGGATGGACACATCCTGGGAAGTGTCGCTTCAAGAAGAGTGTGTGCTATCATTTCCAGTAGGAGGGACACTTCATCGCCAACTGTCCTCTTCCTGATTCGAGAGGTCCAGTGGTAGAGAAACCAGTGGCAGCAACACCCCCAGCTGGAGGAGTACCAGCTGGAGGTCCTCCTATTGGAGATAGAAGCCAAGCCAGAGTGTTCATCATCGACAATGAAGAAGCCCAAGTGAATGCTAATAGGTTGATCGAGGGTAATAACCCATAAAGTTTTCCTTTTAGTTTAGTTTGATCATGTAATAGCAGTCTGATATAGGATGGAACTATGTAGGCATGCTTGAAATCATGGGATAAAATGTAAAAGCTCTTTTTTATTATGGTTCTCTTAATACTTTTATTTCAAGAAATCTGGCAACTATGCTTTGTTTGGACATCAAGGATTTAGGCTATGTTTTGGATGTCACAACCCCGAGTGGTCAAATATATACATCTCATTTAAAAACCCATGTCTTGCCAGTTAAGTACCTGAGTCACGAGCTTCCCATTGACTTCATCCTCCTCGATATGAATGATTTTGATGTAGTCATTGGTATGGATTGGCTTTACACCTATAGAGCACAAATTGACTGTAGAGAAAAGAAGATCCTTATTAGGAAACTTGTTCATCCACACTTTACCATTTGAGGAAGGAGAGATGTGAATACCAGCCTTTATGTGTCGGCTTTTAAGGCTGAACAGATGATATCCAAAGGTTGTCAAGTATACCTAGCCATAGTCACCAAGCCTGAGGCCAAGGTAAGAGCCTTAGAGAAGATAGATGTTGTTCAGGAGTATGTGAATGTGTTTCCAGATGATCTACCGGGGATTCCCCCTGAGTGGGATGTAGATTTCTCCATTGAGTTAGCTCCTGGGACTAGCCCTATATCTAAGGCACCCTATAGAATGGCCCCAGCTGAGTTGCTTGAGTTGAAAACTCAGTTGCAGGAGTTGCTAGATAAAGGTTTATCCAACCTAGTACATCACCATGGGGAGCATCAGTCCTTTTTGTAAAGAAGAATGATGGATCACTTCGGATGTGTATTGATTACCGGATGATCAATCAAGCAACCATTAAGAATAAGTACCCCCTACCCAGAATAGATGACCTTTTTGACCAACTCAAATCGACCAGAGTCTTTTCCAAGATCGATTTCAGATCAAGATACCATCAGGTGAGAGTAAGAAGTGTGTGTTACAACCCCAATTTTGGGTTCATTTGGTAAGAAATATGATTTCTCCTAATAAAGATAAATGAACAAATAAGGATGTCTTTTGATTGAATGCATGAATTTCGTGTTGTATGTTTTCTTAATGGGCGTTATTGGCCATTGAGCCCAATTGAAGTAAAAAGAAAAAGAAATTAAAAAGAAATTCAATTGGATAAGGAGTACATAAGAAAATAAATAAATTAAGAACAAAAGGCTAAGGGATTATTCCAAAAAATAGAATTTCGAGTTTTAGGGTTCCTTGGGATTCAAGGAACTCAGGATAATAAATTGATGGTAAAAGAAATAGAGAAGATATGGAAAATAAGAATAATTAAATGATAACTTGCAATGCAAGAAAATAGATCGTTTCCTTGAGATAATAATCCCAATTTTTGTAGGATGGAAGATAAAAACATAAACAAGGTTCCCTCAAAATTTGAAGTGAAAAGTAGTTACAAATTGGGAGTTATGAATTTTCCAAGTTATCTTTGAATTAGGAATATAATCTGAATTAATTGAAAATTTATTTACTTTTGATCAAACACGCGTGATGAGGGCCCTTGGATTCTAATCCAACGGGCACTTCTCATCGTCCAAGTCCCAGTGGGACGAGGACTGTATCTGTGATAGGGGGATTTTGTTCCCTTGATTTCGTGGTCTGTGATGCATGTGCATCCTTGGAAAGTTCTTCTTTGAGTCCGCGAGTGAGAGGAGAAGCTTCCCGACCCTGGTTTGTTGGGGTTTCAACCTAACCTTGCAAAATGACAAATTGGGCTAGGACTTGGGTTGCAACTAGGATTGGGAACCCTAACAGGGACTCCCCATGGCCTATATATAGGGGACCTCTCGGTCCCTTGTTCCAGTGCGATCTCAACCGGCTTCTTATCGTTCCCCTTTACACGCTAACCCGCTTGATCGGTTCCTCTCTGGCGAGGGTGCCACTTTGGAGCTAGCAGAAGAAAACAAAGGAAGATGACGCTCGGTCATTGTTTGATCCAGATCTGACGGTGCAAGGAGGGGGGGGGGCTGAGTAGAGTTGCTTTAGTCACAGGCCGATAGATCGTGAGTCTATCGTCGACTCACTTAAGATCCAACGGACCGAGCTAGGAGGGAGCACACGTAGGGAAGGTATTGGAGGAGACTGACGTGGAGCGTCAGATCAGGAGGGGTCTAGTGGCGCATCGATCCAACGATCAACGATTTTTGGTATTTATTCCTCTCTAATCGAATATTAAGAAAAAAGGGTTTTCTTTGGAAAATTCGTAGTAATAGCTAGAAACCTCATATGGAAAAATTTTATATATGAAAGTTGTGTAGAAAAATGCAAGAAATCTGATAAAAATGATTTGGGAACCTAGTTATGCTCCGTTTTGCAAAAGTACCCTAATTTGCTAATAAAGTGTATTAAAAGTTGATGATAAACCCTAATTGAATGTTAAGAGTGTTATTTGGTGAATCAATAGGTCAAATTGATAGGTTTAACCCTGTTAATGATAAAAGTGGTTTGATTATCTGTTTTGAATGCAAAGATGCCTAAATTAGAGTAGTAATCCATAAAAGAATGTAATCTATATGGGAACCCAAATTTGGGATAAAAGGAGATAAAATCATATTCATTTGGAATAAGGAAATCAGATGCTTAATAAAGATTCTAAACTTGATAAAGATGTGCTATAATGAGAAATTAGGGGTTTCATGTAGTTTTGATAAATTAAGGATCATACTATTGAAAGAGGAGGTAAAAACCCTAATTTCCAAAGAAACCCTAAAATTGGAATTGAAATCCTAAGTAATGTGATGAAATTGGATAAATATTAATAAAAGAAAATTGGTACTTTTATTTCAGGATTTCTCTTCATCATTGCTTGCTTGATTGGGTTTCTCTACATATTTGATTCTGTCTTGAAACTTGCAACCAAAGGTATGTGGTTACGCTTATGAATATCCCGAGTTAGTTTTCAAGGTTTTCTGAAGTTTTCATCGATGACTTGGAATAAACTGTTGGATGAATTTAGTTCATGCAAACTATAATGTGGATATGACTATCACATAATATATGTTCCTACTAGCTCAGATCCTGGTTGCCTCTGTGGCTTAATAGTTGACCTAGTACATGGCTACCTCGAGGGTAGGTCCATCAGGTCATTCAATGACTTAGTATATGGCTACCTAGAGGGTAGAACCATCAAGTCATATTGAGTTAGATATTGGGCTACCTTTGTGTAGTGCCATGTGACTCTATTACCCTATGTATTGGATACCTGTAAGGTAGGACCATGGGGGTAAAGATCTACCTTTATAGAGGTATCATATAAGTCCATTATAGGGACAACACAGAGTTGTGGATAGGTATGGATTGAGTAATATGGTTTAAAACGTAATCTTGGTTGTTAAATGGTTAATTGAATGATTACATTGTTATTATAGTTGCATGATTATTGTTTCCCCCACATACCAGCTTCTTGCTGACCGACGTTTTATTTTTCGGTGTTTTAGGTGCAAATGAAAAGAACAAATAGTAAAGTGGCATATGCCGAATTAAATGAGAATTAACGTGCACAGGAGTATTAGTTAGATTAGTATCTTCATGGATATAAGTTTGGAAATCCCAATTTTAAAATGGTAAGCAAAGTTTTATTTTATACCAGTGTTCAGTTTAGTTGGTAAAGTTTATTAATTGTTATTGATTATTTGTCAAACCTTTGATCCGAGTTATTGGTTAACGACTCTGACCTTTCAGTCTCCCTTAATTGGGGGTTACCAGGAGACGGGGTCGTTGCCTAATTCCCTAGTGTACATGACCATAGGGTCGGGAGGTAACACATGACCATAGTTGCCTAATTCCCTAGTGCACATGACCATAGGGCCATTGATCACCTTCATGAACTCATGGGATCCAAAGGGTAGATGAGTAGGGCACTCTCTGGATGCATGAAGGAAGATGGATGACACAAAAAGTGTCGACACCCTAAAGGCCTAGAGGAGATGACCAAGGATTTTGCTTGGACCAAGTATGTTTGAGACCAGTTTTCCATGGAAGTAACTTTGATATCATGATGTTTGTGATGTGGAGACATAAGTTGCACATTTTAACTTAGAATTGAAGGTGCACTGGCGATGTGGGATGTATCATCTCTACTGTTGGAACAGGAATAACTTTGTGTTTGGACGGCCACCAAATGCTTATTTCTTCTTGTTATGGGAGTGAGAGATGGGACAATACGCATGCCATACACCAAGGATAAAAGATGAGGTGGGTTGGAACGTTGCTACGAGGTATGAGGAAAAATATTATAACATACCTTGGTGGAGTGAATGATACATGGACATGTACAAACGGTAAAAGTATTAAGATAATCACCTTGTGAGAATGTTTTATCAGGAGCTATGTCGAATTTGCAAGTTAACCAAGGTTGAGTTTGATCACCATGAGGATGAGCTCAGAGCTTCTTGATGAAGACCCACTTAGATTTTGAGATAAGATGATAAGTATAGTACATGGAGGTGTATGTCTTTGACATTACCTAACACCTAAGGATAAGAAGGGGTAATGAAGGCTCTGGTTGAGATATAGCTTCCTAGTTTAGCTGGAAGATGGAAAAAGTTGAGGTTGCTAGGCTAACCTTAAGTTGAGAAAAAGTGATAACTTTGGCCAATACCCAGATATATAAATAACGGTTAATCAAGTAAATGATTGATTGGTTATCCAGTCTAGTACATGATATGATGAAAGGATGGTTGTAGAACCTCAGATGTACTTCTTTGGAAAGGAAAGTGATGAAGCCCTGATGAGAGTGGTTTAGGGTTCGAGGAATCGATCTTGAGGAATCATGACATATAGGAAATCGTGATCTTAATCACCATACACCATAGTACTACTTAGATAATGGGTGGTAGCAGTACTATGGATGTTGGAGGTGAAGTGCATGTGGTATGTTGCCATGCATGACAGGAGCTAAAGGACGAACACCAGTAACCCAATGTATCGATATAGAGAATAAAAGAGTCCCTGAGAGGGAGTGGGAGTTCTTCATTATGGATGTTGTGGTAAGACTCCCTTTGACCAAGAAGGTCAAGATGCAGTATGGGTTATGGTAGATCACCTCACCTAGATAACATGAGAAAGAAGGGAGTACTATCAAGAGACAGGTTCTGTTGAACTACATAAGAGAGAGAGATGCTTCAACTACACCATGATATGAGTTTAAAAGTTCTTGAGTTGACCTAAAATTTTCCTTCCAAAAGGTGGAAGTAGGTACATGAAGAACTCTATGATAGTATAGTTTATCCCCCCTAACTAATGGTTAGTATGATCCAGACTAGAGGGTCTGATGAGAGCATGCGTGCTCGTTCAGGGTGATATCTAGAGACATATCTTGTCCAATGAAAGATGTGATGATTACCACCATAGCCAGTATCGGGATTTAAAGAAGCTCTGTAAGGGAGGTTGTGTCGGTCACCACATCAGTAAGATGATGTTGGTGAAAGGACCACGTGATGGTTAGAAATGGACCACAGTGTGTGAAGATGGAGTCGCTTTGATCTTGCAATGGCTGAAAGGAGCCCATGGACGACATGAGTCGTGAGCAGATGCAAAGTAGACTGTCATACAATTCACTATGGGAGGATGTGTGACATGAAAATCTGACCCCTCTATGTTATAGCTAAGAGAGTTGAGTCCCCGATATATGGGTCCATTTGATATGGATTGGTGGAGAAGGTTATGGATAACCTTACCCCATAGGATAAAGAAAGGTGTGATGAGTTCCAATTGTCCAATTTAGAGCACTATGTGAGGTACCCAGACCATGAGCTAAACAATGAACCTAGTGAGCCCCAAGGAGGCTGAAATGACCTGAGTCACCTGTGCAGTTTATAGATTCCAGGATGAAAGAACTCAGAGAAAAAAATATGTGATGATAAAGGTTCTTTGGAGGTGCCATGAGTAAGGTAAAGCCACATAGGGGCCGTTGATGGACATGGAAAAGTCTTATCCTGAATTGTTTTTTTTGCTTGACTGAATTATGAGGACAAAATTCATATAAGAGGGGAAGGATATTACAACCCCAATTTGGTAAGAAATATGATTTCTCCTAATAAAGATAAATGAACAAATAAGGATGTCTTTTGATTGAATGCATGAATTTCATGTTGTATGTTTTCTTAATGGGCCTTATTTTCCATTGAGCCCAATTGAAGGAAAAAGAAAAAGAAATTAAAAAGAAATTCAATTGCATAAGGAGTACATAAGAAAATAAATAAAGTAAGAACAAAAGGCTAAAGGATTATTCCAAAAAATAGAATTTCGAGTTTTAGGGTTCCTTGGGATTCAAGGAACTCAGGATAATAAATTGATGGTAAAAGAAATAGAAAGGACATGGAAAATAAGAATAATTAAATGATAACTTGCAATCCAAGAAAAGAGATCGTTTCCTTGAGATAATAATCCCAATTTTTTTAGGATGGAAGATAAAAACATAAACAAGGTTCCCGCCAAATTTAAAATGAAAAGGAGTTATGAATTGGGAGTTATGAATTTTCCAAGTTATCTTTGAATTAGGAATATAATCCGAATTAATTGGAAATTTATTTCCTTTTGATCAAACACGCGTGACGAGGGCCCTTGGATTTTAATCCAACGGGCGCTACTCATCGTCCAAGTCCCAGTGGGACGAGGACTGTAGTTGCGATAGGGGGATTTTGTGCCCTTGATTTCGTGGTCTGTGATGCATGTGCATCCTTGGAAAGTTCTTCTTCGAGTCCGGGAGTGAGAGGAGAAGCTTCCCGACCCTGGTTTGTTGGGGTTTCAACCTGACCTTGCGAAATTCCCAATTGGGCTAGGACTTGGGTTGCGGCTAGGATTGGAAACCCTAATAGGGACTCCCCATGGCCTATATATAGGGGACCTCTCGGTCCCTTGTTCCAGTGCGATCTCAACCGACTTCTTATCGTTACCCTTTACACGCTAACCCGCTTGATCGGTTCCTCTTCGGCAAGGGCATCGCTGTGGCGCTAGCAGTAGAAAACAAAGGAATACGATGCTCGGTCGTCTTCTGATCCAAATCTGACGGTGCAAGGAGGGGGGGCTGAGTAGAGTTGCTTCAATCACAGGCTGATAGATCGTCAGTCTATCGTGGACTCACTTAAGATCCAACGGACCGAGCTAGGAGGACGCGTGCACAGGGAAGGTAGTGGAGGTAACTGACGTGGAGCGTCATATCAGGAGGGGTCTAGTGGCACATTAATCCAACGATCAACAATTTTCGGTATTTATTCCTCTCTAATCGAATATTCTGGAAAAAGGGTTTTCTTTGCAAAATTCGTAGTAATAGCTAGGAACCTCATATGGAAAAACTTTATATATGAAAGTTGTGTAGAAAAATGCAAGGAATCCGATAAAAATGATTTGAGAACCTAGTTTTGTTCCGTTTTGCAAAAGTACCCTAATTTGCTAATAAAGTGTATTAAAAGTTGATGAGAAACCCTAATTGAATGTTAAGAGTGTAATTTGGTGAATCAATAGGTCAAATTGATAAGTTTAACCCTGTTAATGATAAAAGTGGTTTGATTATCCATTTTGAATGCAAAGATGCCTAAATTAGAGTTGTAATCCATAAAAGAAGGTAAATCTATATGGGAACCCTAATTTGGGATAAAAGGAGATAAAAAAACATATTCATTTGGAATAAGGAAATTAGATGCTTAATATAGATTCTAAACTTCATAAAGATGTGCTATAATTAGAAATTAGGGGTTTCATGTAGTTTTGATAAATTAAGGATCATAATAATGAAAGAGGAGGTAAAAACCCTAATTTCCAAAGAAACCCTAAAATTGGAATTGAAATCCTAAGTAATGTGATGAAATCAGATAAATATTAATAAAAGGAAATCGGTACTTTTATTTCAGGATTTCTCTTCCTCATTGCTTGCTTGATTGGGTTTCTCTGAATATTTGATTTTGTCTTGAAATCTGCAACCAAAGGTATGTGTTTACGCTTATGAATATCTCGAGTTAGTTTTTCAAGGTTTTCCGAAGTTTTCATCGATGACTTGGAATAAACTACTGGGTGAATTTAGTTCATGCAAACTATAATGTGGATATGACTATCACATAATATATGTGCCTACTAGCTCAGATCCTGGTCCCCTCTGTGGCTTAATAGTTGACCTAGTACATGGCTACCTAGAGGGTAGGTCCATCAGGTCATTGAATGGCTTAGTATATGGCTACCTAGAGGGTAGGACCATCAAGTCATATTGAGTTAGATATTGGGCTACCTTTGGGTAGTGCCATGTGACTCTATTACCCTATGTATTGGCTACGTGTAAGGTAGGACCATGGGGGTAAAGATCTACCTTTATAGAGGTATCATATAAGTCCACTGCAGGGACAACACAAAGTTGTGGATATGTATGGATTGAGTAGTATGGTTTAAAACACAGTATTGGTTGTTAAATTATTAATTGAATGATTACATTGGTATTATAGTTGCATGATTATTGTTTCCCCCACATACCAGCTTCTTGCTGACCGACGTTTTGTTTGTCGGCGTTTTAGGTACAAATGAAAAGAACAAATAGTAAAGTGGCATATGCGGAATTAAATGAGAATTAACGTGCACAAGAGGATTAGTTAGATTAGTATCTTCATGGATAGAAGTTTGGAAATCCTAATTTTAAAAAGGTAAGCAAAGTTTTATTTTATACCAGTGTTCAATTTAGTTGGTAAAGTTTATTAATTGTTATTGATTATTTGTCAAACCTTTGATCCGGGTTATTGGTTAACGGCTCTGACCTTTTAGTCTCCCTTAGTTGGGGGTTATCGGGAGACGGGGTCGTTACAGTGAGGATATACCTAAGACAGATTTCTGAACCCGATATGGCCACTATGAGTTGGTGGTCATGTCATTTGGGTTGTCTAATGCACCTAGTGTCTTTATGAACCTTATGAACAGTGTGTTCCAACCCTTCCTTGACTCCTTTGTCATTGTGTTCATAGATGACATCCTGGTGTATTTTGATGACCTAGAGAAACACCGTGACCATCTGGGCAGAGTCCTTGATATCCTGAGAAAGGAGAAGTTCTATGGAAAGTTCTCAAAATGTGAGTTTTGGATTGACTGATTCATGTTTCTCAGACACATCATCTCAGGAGGGACGGTCTACGTAGATCTAGCTAAAGTGTCGACAGATCGAGACTGGCCTGCACTAAAGAACCCCTCTGAGATTCGTAGCTTCTTGGGGTTGGCCGAATACTATTACCACTTAATCAAGGATTTCTCGAAGACCACCTTGCCTCTTACCATGTTGACTCAAAAGGATGTGAAGTTTGTG
Source organism: Alisma plantago-aquatica (assembly GCA_963693085.1). Taxonomy (NCBI): domain Eukaryota; kingdom Viridiplantae; phylum Streptophyta; class Magnoliopsida; order Alismatales; family Alismataceae; genus Alisma; species Alisma plantago-aquatica. The sequence continues at coordinate 574,242,626 of OY856411.1, forward strand.
TGGTTTGATATATGTGAGGCTCATTTTCAGGAGGTAAAGGAGGAGTTGACCACTTCTCTAGTTTTGACCCTACCATCCTGCAATGAGGGTTTTGTGATATTCATTGATGCTTCAAAGATGGGACTTGGATGTGTGTTGGAACAAAATAGGCATGTGGTTTCATATGCCTACCGATGCATGACTTAGAGTTGGCTGCTATCATCCATGCATTGAAGATATGGCAGCATCACCTGTATGGTGCTACCTTTGAGATCCTCACCGACCATAAGAGCCTGAAGTACCTCCTGACATAGAGAGACCTAAACCTATAACAACGACGATGGATGAAGTACATGAAGGATTATGACTTCACCATCGCCTATCATATTGGAAAGGCGAACATCATAGCTGATGCATTGAGTTGAAAACAGCTCAGGAGTGCAGCTATTTTGTCCAGTCAGTAGAAGAGCTGGTGGAGTGGACTCCAAAACAGTTAGAGGACCGAGTTTGATTGGCCAATATTCAGATTCAGTTGGAGTTGTTGAATGAGATAGTGGCAGAATAGTTGACCAGTTCGGAACTCAGTAGAATGAAGGGATTGTTGGAGAAGCCATAGACTCATCTCTCAATGGGAGTAGATGGAGGGATCAAATTTGAGAACCATATATGGGTTCCTGAAGATTCACCATTGAAAGAACGTATCTTGCAAGAGGCTCATGGTTCTAAGTATATGGTACAAAGGGGCACTACAAAGATGTTTTAGGATTTGTAGAGGTATTTCTAGTGGCCAGGAATGAAGAGAGACATTGCGACATATGTGTCCAGCTATCTTACATGCCAAATGGTGAAGGTTGAACACCAATGACCTGACAGACTTTTACAGTCGATAGAGATTCTAGAGTGGAAATGGGAGCAGATCACCATGGATTTCATGGTGGGTATACCCCAGACCAAGAGAGGTCATGATGCGATATGGGTTGTGGTAGATCGACTTACCAAGTCAGCACACTTCCTTTCCCTAAAGACCACTGCCAAGGTGTTAGACCTAGTTGAGTTGTATATTAGGGAGATAGTACATTTGCATGGCATACTTGGTTCCATCATCACTGATAGAGACCCAAAGTTCACTTCCAAGTTGTAGAAGAAGGTATAAGAAGAAATTGGTACAAGGTTGAAGTTCAGTACCGCTTATCACCCCCAGACGGATGGCCAGTCAGATAGGACGATCCAAACATTAGAAGATCTATTGAGACCTTGTGTGCTAGATTGGGGTGGATCATGGGAGCAGTACTTACCTTTGGAAGAGTTTGCCTACAACAATAGCTACCAAGCCAGTATTGGGATGCCTCCGTATGAAGCTCTTTATGGGAAACTGTGTCGGTCACATCTTTACTAGGTTGATGTTAGTGAGAGGACCTTGTTGAGGTCAGAAGAGCTCCAAGTGTATGCAGATAAAGTCACTTTGATCAAGTATAGGCTGAAGAGAGCCCAAGATCGACAGAAGTCATATGTTGATGTGAAGCGGACTGACGTGCAGTTCACTATGGGAGAGCATGTGTTCTGAAAACTTCGAGCTATATCCAAAAATAGAGGAAAGTTGAGTCATCGATATGTGGGTCGATTTGAGGTGTTAGAACGGATTGGTGATGCTGCATACCATTTAACGTTACCCCCCAGTATAGTATGATGCATGATGTGTTTCATGTGTCCAATCTGAAGTGATATGTGCAAGATATGAGCCATGTGTTGAGCATTGAGCCTATTGAGCTTCAAGGGAAGCTGACATATCCTGAGTGACCTTTGTGGATTCTAGATACCAAGGTGAAAGAACTCAAATGTAAGAATATAGATATGGTAAAGGTTCTTCGGAAGCACCATGGAGAGGATGAGGCCACATGGGAGCTGAAGTTGGACATGGAGAAAGCATATCCTGACTTGTTTGTTTGATTGCTGAATTTTGAGGGCAAAAATCTTATAAGGAGGGGAGGATGTTATAACCTCAAATTTTCAAATTTAGAATTGAAATGTAATTTCTCCTTTTAAATGCATATGAACATGCAATTGTTTGATTTGACTTGAATGTATGGATTTCATTAACAAATAGCCTTGCTTATGTGATTTTGTAGCCCTTATTGGCTATTGGGCCCAATGAAAAGAAAAAGGAAATTAAAGGAAAAAGAAATTCAGTTAATAAAAGAATAATTAAGAAAAGGAGAAAAGAAAGAGGTAGAATCATCTAGAAGGTTAGGAGGTAGCCTCTAAAAGTATATTTTGTGTCGTTGGGATTTCTTGGGTTCTAAGGAGCCCAAATTGCAAAGATAATAAGAAAGGAAAGAGAAAATAAAAATTAAATAGGCTTTAACTTTATTAAGAAGGTAATACCCTTTTCCTTTGGAATTTGGGTCTCAGTTTTGTTATACAAGTAGATAATGTCAACCCAAAGTTTCCTTTAAATTTTGGTGGAAAAAGGATGGATGGTTCATGATATATGAATTTTTGAAGTAATCATAAAGTGGAAAGGATTTTGTGTCACGATTTAATTTGGATTAAAATCCTTAAATTTGGTTCTTAGATGCGCACTCATGATCGTTGGATCAGTGATCCATGACTTGGGTTCAGTCCTGCTCTCGTGAGGACTGGGAATACAGAGTCCACATTATGTGGTTTTTTATCGGAGATTTCTCAAACTTGAGGCAACCTGCGAGGCTACGAATGAGTCCATCTCCTTTCGGAGACCATCCTGAGCACATATAGCCTGAGGTTCTTGGGGTTTTTTTGTGAATCGAAGAAGTCCCCAATCCACCAGGAACCTGTGATGAATCCTATAAATAGGATAGAGTGGGTGGTCGCACGAGCAACCCCACAAACCCTACCCTCAAGATCAGAGCTCTGCGACAATCACTCTTGCGCCCTCAATTCCACCAAAAGCCTTGTTCTTCCCCCTTTTCTAGCATCAACCATCACTAAAGGAGTCGAGGATCGCTGATGGTGAAGGAGAAACGCAAGCAGACAATTAAGGGCACCCTCGAGTACGGGCGAGCCAAGCGGAGCTCTCAGTCCGGTTGGTTTGATTGTAGGTGGATGGTAGCTTGAAGTCAACCCAAGAGTTCACCTCATCTCACGGCAGGCAATGCGTGAGATGTTGAAGACAACTCCTGGTCAAATTACCGTCTTGCCCGCCCGCTCCTTCTAACCAAGTAAGGGAATTCTCGCCTTTTCTTGCTTTTGATCATGGGTGAGGCATGCAACCATGGATCATTGGATCCCACATGGTCCAGCGGACCACTAATCGAATGGCTGAGGTTTATGACAATTTTCAAAAATAGTTCCTCTCTTATAAATAATCCAAGAAAATGCTTTTCTTTGCAAAAATCTTATAAATTAATAGGAAGGTCATATGAAGAAACTTTATATATGAAAAATGATCAAAACAATATGAGTAATATGATAAAAACAGTTTTAGCATACGATTTTATTTCTAATTGCAAAAGTAATTTGAGTTGATCATAAAGTGCATTAAATTCAGGTTAAAAATGCTAATGATGATTAGAGATCAAATCTAAGATGCTTAATGGGTTAATTCAGTATTAATAACTTATCGGGAGATAAAGTGAGATTTAGATCTCAAATTAGATTATAATTAGTTTGTTTGAGGGTTTTAATCCATGAATATATGATAATACATGTAGAAACCCTAATCTAAGGTAAAGAAGGAAATTACCTTGAACAATCCAAATTATTTGGGATAATGTTATAACCTCTAATTTTCTAAGTATGTAATGAAAGGTGTAATTCTCTTTTAAAGAATAAATTAAATCTATTTTTTGATTTGTAATGGATTTCATGTGAAATGGCCTTGATTGATTAATATTGGGCTTTGTTGGCCATTGAGCCCAATTGTAAAGAAAGGAGAAATAAAGAGGAAACAGATTTAATTAATAAAAGGAGAAATAGAATTTTATAAGATGATAAAGGCAAATAGATATTTCCCAAGGTGGGAATTCATACCTTTAGGTTTTCTTGAGGTCTAAGGGACCCAAAATAACAAGATAATGGCAAGGGGAAAAGAAATAATAATTAAATTTGGATTAAATGATGGATAACTTTGGAGGGAAGGACACCTTCCAATCTATAGGAATTTGTTTCCCAAATTTGATAAATAGTTAGATAATGCCAGGACGAAATTTCCCTTAAACTTTGAGATAAAAAGGAACTATGGTTTAGGAGATATGAATTTCTCAAGTTATCTCCAAAATATGGAATTATTTTGATAATAGGAAAATGATTTTCCTTTTAGATGATCGCGTGCAATGAGAAACGTTGGATCTCTATCCAACTCTAGTCTCTTATCGTCTAAGTCCCACATAGATTGGGACTCTGCCAAGTTGCAGTGGGATTTTCCCTCTCAAAATCCTCACAATCTGGAGCGTTAGCAAGCCAGGACTTGTTTCCTTTGAGTTTAGGAGAGGAAGACGACGAGAACCATCCCTACTTTGTAGGGGTTTGGTCGTCGTTTGGGGAAGTTCCCAAATCTTGCAAACCTGCCTTCAACCCTATATATAGGGGAGGGTGAGGGAGGGTATCTGCATGCCTGTTTTCTACCCTAAACGCTACGGCTGGTTGCAAGGAGTGTTCTCGTCCCTCCAATTGCCCCTTTCACCCTGACCTGCACCCCTATCTTCTTAGCAAGCCTCGCCGGAGTCCGACATGTTGGAGGTCACGGCGTGTGCTTTGCACCCAATTGAACCCGTAGACGAGTTCGGAAGAGGGAGGCGGAGCTCCCTGACCCTTTGGCGTGCTCGCATGTGGACGAGATTGAGAAGTAAACCCCGAGTGCATGAATCCTGAGTCGTTGGATCCTCAGTGGACCCGCGGACCATGGATCAAGCGATCCCCATTTTTCTAAGGATTAACAAATAAATTAGAAAAAGGATTTTCTTTGCTAAAATCATATCTTTTACTAGAAAACTCGGATGAGAAAAGTTTATACATGAAAATTGATCAAAAAAATATGAGGGATAAGTTAAAATGGTTTGGAAGCCTAAATTAGTATCTCTTTGCACAAGTGTATGGTTTTGATGGAAAAAGTATTAATTTGTGGTTAGAAACCCTAATTGATGATAAAGGGTAGATTTAGTAGTACAAATAAGTTAATTCGAGCATGGTTAACTTGTTTAATGATAAAGATGAATATTAACCTATTTTGAAGATGAAATTGCAAGATTTATGTTTTTTAACCTAATATGATGGTTAATATACTTAGAAACCCTAAATAGGAGAAAAAGGAAAGAAAAGTGCATGTAATCCGAAATTTGGGTTTCATGTTGCTAAAAGACGATCTTAGTATCTTTTGTGAAAGAAAGATGAGATAATTAGGTTTTGTGAGTAATTTTATAAAATTAGGGTTTAAAATAATAAAAATGAAGTGAAACCCTAATTGTGATCAAAATCCTAAAAAGGACTAGTAACTCTAGGAAACAACTAGGATTAATAGACCATGATGGCATGATTAATGATAGAAAATTTGGATGCCTATTTCAGGATCAACTTGGGTGTGCTTGCTTGGTTTCTTGATTGGTTGAATTATTTCTGCATTCAAGTCATCTTGACATGTATGTGGTTAATAATGGTTAATCACATTAGTTTTCCCGAAGATTTTCTGGATGGTTAATCACATTGAATGCAACCTATCAGTTTGGATGTGCACACTTGCAAATTATATAGTCACTATGATTATCACAACTGTAATATAAATTTGTATTGTCACACCTGCATGCCACCCTTATGGATGATGCAAATGGTCAAGCCCAGGAGGGAAGACTAATGGGAACCATGAGAGGTGACCCAAGACACCAAGCTCGGGAATGAGAAGGTGGTGTATGTTGCATGACTATTGCACACCATGAGAGGCGACCCCAGGCACCAAGCTCGGGATTGAGAAGGTGGCCTTAAGTCAATGGAAAAAGAGAAACCCTAGAGGGATTATTCCAGGGTTAGGGAAAAAGTGGTGGAGAATGACACATTGAAAAAGTAAATTGGCTTGTTAATTACCTTGATTGTGGTAATTAAATTGTTAGCCATATTTGTGAAATTTTTGGTTTCCCCACATACTGGCATATTCTTATATGCTGACCGACGTTTTGTTTGTCGGCGTTTTAGGTACAGCCTTGAAAAGCACAAACAGTAAAGTGATACATTGTGAAAATAAGAAATAAAGTGTAAGGAGGGTTAGATAGAAGAGATTCAAGCAGTGGATAGAAATAGATTTCCAAAGTTTTTTAAAAGGTATGCAAAGTTTTATTTTATACCAGATTTTAGTGTAGTTGGTAAAATTTCATAATTATTATTGATTAGTTGTCGAGCCTTGATCTGATTTATTAGGATAATGACTCTGACCTCTTGGTCTCCCTTAATTGGGGGTTACCGGGAGGCGGGGTCATACATTTGGTATCAGAGCATAGGTTCCTCAACTAATCTTTAATAATTATTAAACTTTACAAATTCTATAGAGCTGAGGGCGTTATTGGAGGATTTTTCGAAAGACAGAGGTGTCTAGAAAAGGATCACTTCTGGGGGCTGGCAATATTTTCCTCCACACTGCTAGTCAAAATACGAGGACTCCCAGATTTGTGTGAAAGCCTGGCCAATGTCTTAGGATTTGACTCAAAATAAGATACCTTTAGGACTCTCTTATCTTGTTCATCTCTTCTCAACTCAAATGTTGTTAAGGATTTTAAGGATTAGGATTTTCTCTCTTCCTCACCCTCTTGAGGTATGGGTAAAGTTGATAAGGTTTAAGGAATCCTCCACCAAATTAATAAAAGATATGTAAGTAAGATATCATCGACATAAGTATAAATAGGTAAGTATAGACTAAAAGTCTATTTTTGTGCTTATGTAGATGGCTCGTACATAGATTGTGGCTATCCTAGTTTCCACCAATGGTGGTGGGCCTCCCCACAAAGAAAATGGGTCTTCTGAGAAGAGGAAGCAGAACCATGGTGGTAAATCCTCAAAGAAGGGAAAGAGACCTGAAGAAACTGCACATGAGGCCCCCGACCCTGAACCAATACCCTTCAGCAACCTTGAACAAGAGGAGGGACTGGGATATGAGGAACAACATGTATACGAGAAGGTAGCCCAGATGGAAGAGGACCAGGCTGGTGGTCTGGAACCAGCCATGGTAGTACACACTACAGATGCGGTGTGGATGGAGCAACAGAAATGGTTGACTGAGGCTATCCATGCCTTATCCCTCAGGCACATAGCTAGAGATGAAAATGGCGAGCCACTACCTGTTCGTCCTCGACTGGGAGCCACCATCTTGGACTTCGTCAAGATGAACATCGAGAATTTCTAGGGAGAAGATAAGTTTGAGGTGGTCGATAAGGCAGAGGCTTGGCTGCTTCGAGTCGAGAATGGATTTCATATGCTTGAAGTACAACCAAATAAGAAGGTTCTCTTTGCTACTCAACTATTAGAAGGTGCAGCCAAGATATGGTGGGAGAATCATATCATGGGAAGAGACTTGACCGAAGAACCTATGGAGTGGACCAATTTCAAGACCATCTTCAAATCCAGATTCATCCCCGTCTCAACCAAGAAGGAGAAGGAAAGAGAGTTCACTAACATGACTCAAGGAAGCTCATCAGTTGCGGATTTTGGTCGCAAGTTCTGCATCCTAGAACGTTTTAGACACATGATGGATGAAGAGAGGAGGGTGGACCACTTTATAGAGCATATGCACCCTACCATCAAGCCCCGTGTGATGGCTAGTAAGGCGAAGACCTTCTCTCAAGCCTACAACACTGCCTTGGATATGGAAAGGACGATGATGCCTACATAGAATCCCTCCAAAGGATACCTCGGTTTAATTGAAGGATCTCAAGGATAGAGGAATGAACACAAGAAGGGACAAGGATGCAACCACAACAAAAGCAAGCATGTGCACAAAGGCAAGCCTCGTGGTCGCCTCCAGTAGTGTCACACCTACAGACGAACACATCCTGGAAAGTGCCGCTTTGAGAAGAAGGTGTGTTTTAGATATCAGCAAGAGGGACACTTCATCGCCAACTACCCTCAGTCTGACCCAAGGGGACCTTTGGTGTCACAACCCATGGCAGCACAACCAGTGGCTGCAACACCTCCAATAGGAGCACCTCCAGCCGGAGCACCCCCAACTGGAGAGAGGAGGCAAGCTAGAGTGTTTTCCATCGATATGAAGAAGCTCAGGTGAATGCTAATAGGCTGATCAAGGGTAATAACCCCTAGAGTTTTCCTTTTAGTTTAGTAGATCATGTAGTAGTTTTCTGATATGGAATAAACTATGTAGGTGTGTTAGAAGTCAGGGGACAAAATGTAAAAGCACTCTTTGATTCTAGTTCTACTAATACTTTTATTTCAAGAAATTTGGAAACTATGCTTTGTTTGGATATCAAGGATTTGGGTTATGTTTTGGATGTCACTACCCCGAGTGGTCGTATTTATACATCTCTTTTGAAAACCCCCATCTTGCCAGTAAAGTATCTGAACCATGAGCTTCCCACTGACTTCATCCATATCGATATGAATGATTTTGATGTAATCATTAGTATGGATTGGCTTTCCACCTACAAAGCCCAAATTTAATGTAGAGAGAAGAAGATTCTTATTAGGAAAATTGGCCATCCACACTTCACCATTTCGAGGAAGGAAGGATGTGATAACCAGCCTTTATGTGTCCACCTTGAAAGTTGAATGGATGCTATCCAAAGGTTATCGAGCCTACCTAGCCATAGTTACCATACCTGAGGTTAAGGGGCGATCCTTAGAAGAAATAGAGGTGGTTCGGGAGTATGCGAATGTGTTTCCAGATGATCTACCAGGGATTCCCCCTGAGAGGGAGGTAGATTTCTCCATCGAATTAGCTCCTGGGACTAACCCTATATCTAAGGCACCCTATATAATGGCCCCTATAGAGTTGCTTGAGTTGAAAACCCAGTTGTAAGAGTTGTTGGATAAAGGCTTTATCCGGCCCAGTACATCACCTTTGGGAGCACTAGTCCTCTTTATGAGAAAGAAGGATGGGTTACTTTGGATGTGTATTGACTATTAGATGATCAACCAGGAAACCATTAAGAACAAGTATCCTTTGCTTAGAATAGATGACATGTTTGACCAACTCAAATCAACTCGAGTCTTCTCCAAGATCGATTTGAGGTCAGGATACCACCAGGTGAGAGTAAGGAGTGAGGATATACCCAAAATGGCTTTTTGAACCTGATATGGTCACTATGAGTTTGTAGTCATGCCATTTGGATTATCCAATGCACCTATTGTCTTTATGAACCTCATGAACAATGTGTTCCAGCCTTTCCTTGACTCTTTTGTGATAGTGTTCATAGATGACATTTTGGTGTACTCGGATGACCTAGCTCAACACAGTGACCACCTGGGTAGAGTCCTTGATATCCTGAGAAAGCATAAGTTTTTCAAAAAGTTCTCAAAATGTGAGTTTTGGTTGGACCAAGTCATGTTTCTTGGACACATCATCTCAGGAGGAACAATCATCGTAGATCCAGCCAAAGTATCGGCAGTTCGAGACTGGCTGACACTAAAGAACCCCTTCAAGATTTTTAGCTTATTGGGGTTGGCCAGATATTACCAACGCTTCATCAAGGATTTCTCAAAGACTGTGTTGCCGCTGACCATGTTAACATGGAAGGATGTGAAGTTTGTGTGGTTTGACATATGTGAAGCTCGCTTCCAAGAGTTTAAGGAGAAGATGGCCACCGCCCCTGTGTTGACTCTACCTTCTGGAAATGAGGGTTTCATGATAGTCACTGATGATTCCAAGATGGGACTTGGCTGTGTGCTAGAACAGAATCGACACCGTTGGGTTTTAGGGGAGGCAGAGAAGCAATGGAAACAAAAATTTTCTCCCCACAACCCAGAACAAAAGGAATCGCGTCAACGTCTATATAATAGGAAATATGGTTTGTGGTTGCATACCTTGTCTCGAGGCTTGCTCGACGACAATACCTCGTGCCTTGCATGGTCTTCACCTCCAGTCTTGGATGGTGTCTGTGCAGCTCATGGTCACACCGAGACTGAAGAATCCTGGTCTCACCGGGACTGTCGGGATTGACAGTTGTCCTCCGAGCGACAGAGGTATCCCGCCTCTGTAGTCATCCACACGGACTGCCTGGAACTCCAATCTCCTTGTCCCACGAGGAATCGGAAGGAGTCGCACCCTCCTGTCAGAGTACTAGTTGCCAACACACTCTCCTACCACCAGTCATTTTCTGCAGTTGTCTTTCCCTTGATGTGCCTCCCTTATCAGGTAGCACTTGCTTGGGCTCTCTCTCGATTACCAAAACCTGAGAGAACGACAACTTCACAGAGCAATTGGTTGCACTGGGTTGTCCTTTGAGAATCCCCCAATACCCCTATATATAGGAGGGTCATGGGACATGGTTCTCTATCCCGGGCAATGCGGGACTAAAGCAGGAGTAGAAGGGTTCGAGATTTTCCACAAAAACAACCAATTGCGCAACCTGAACCGATCGTTTCGCAACTGAAATGGTCGGTTGGGGATCTGAGCCGGTCAGTTGACACCTCAACTGATTGGTTGGGACCCATGAGCCAATCGGTTCACTTCTGAACCGGTCGATTCGTGGTCTGGATCAGTTCTCGATTGACTTTCCATCTTTTGTTTCTAATTGGTATCAAATACCAATCCTTGTTCCAATCAAATTGGGCAAGTGAAACGAAAGGAAATTTCTCACCAATCCTACTTTCCCAACTTGTTCGGTTGCAACAGTTGAACCGATCATTTCAACACTTGAAGCAATTGTTTCATCCTGTCCATGAGCCGATCGACTCACAACCTGAGCCGATCGGTTCATCATGCTGAGCCGATCGGTTCATCTCATGAGCCGATCAGTTGGGAGTATAGATTGTGTAGAATCATTCAATTGCAGTTTCAATCAATCTGATACTCTAATCAATCAGTCCAACACCTTGAACACTATGATATTGAGCTATCAATTGATTGAGTGTTTAATTTGAACTACTAAACTCCTTTAGTAATCAACATAAACATGTTTGTGGAAAAACTCCTATTCTAGGTTAAATCCTATGCGTGTGACCCTGCAGGTCCATTTCACGTTGGCAGTGAAAGTACATAACACTTATGACTTCACAAGAAAAGAGTGGTTCCTAGTCACACATCAGTGCTACCCAAGTGAAATAGAAAGTTGGAGAAAAAATTTCAATCCTACAATTCGTGAATGGTGTTACAGTGAATGTATAATTCCTTTGTCAATGATATCCTGAATGAACTCGAGGCATGGAACAGTCATCTTGTCAACGTTCATTCATTTCCTTGATCTCAGAGCAGACTGGGTGAGATGTGTATGATATCAATATCACATATTGATTCACACGTGCATGTGCAGGCCTTTCTCAATCCTACTCATCAAGTGGTCAAGGACATCAAACTCCCTCAGGAGGGACAAATCCCATATCTATCACTCACCCCTCAAACGCCCCATGTGTCAATTCCACCCAATCATCACCTTTATAACAACCCATGTTTTAGGACTGTGTTTGATGATGTCAAAGTGTACCCAATGACATGTGTTGAGTGTAGTGATTTCAGGTCTAAGAATCACACTCACCACCATCACTATGAGAGCTAACTGTGACTACCAAGTCATGGTACCATGTGTCACTTTCATGGTGGGTTTGTCTGGTACCTTGTTCTCTAACAAGTACCTATGTGCTTAATTGGTTTGATATCACTATATCATGACTAATGAGATTCTATCATCAACCAACACACAATCTAGTCTTTAGTGTTATTGATGTCTATGGTTATTTCCACAATAACAACCGATTAGGGACCAAACAAGAATGTATACTCTAAACATCTGTATGATCTCATCGTTTAGGTCCTTAACCTAAAAGCATATGTCATTGAGTAAAAATCATTCTTTAGACATCTATCATGTTACACTATCATCTCAGAAACAGTTTAAACATATAGATTGTAAATTGCCTTTATTATTATTCAAATCATTTACAAAATATCCCATTACAATCATCATATGACTTTCTCTATGGGCATACATACCAATAGACTCCCACTTGCACTTAAAGATAGTCACCAAGGAACCTCAATCCTTGTGATCTAGCATGACCATCATGCTTCTGCTGAGAAAGGGCCTTAGTCAGTGGATCACCTATATTGTCTTCAGTTGGTACTTTGCAAATCTTCACATCTCCTCACTGTACGATCTCTCGTATGAGATGGAAGCGCCGCAGTATGTGCTTGGACCGCTGATGTGATATGGGTTCCTTAGATTGTGCAATAGCTCCATTATTGTCACAATAAAGCTCAATTGCATCACAGCTACTGGGAACTACACCAAGTTCAGAGATGAACTTCCTGATCCACACAACCTCCTTTGCTTCATGTGAACCAGCAATATACTCAGCCTCTGTAGTAGAGTCGACAACTATTTCTTGCTTGGAACTCTTCCAGCTCACAGCTCCATTATTAAGGCAAAACACAAATCCTGACTGCGATCTGTAATCATCTTTATCAGTTTGGAAGCTTGCATCAGTGTAACCCTTTACAACCAGCTCTTCCTCACCACCGTAAACACAAACTGATCCTTAGTCCTTCGCAAGTACTTGAGGATGTTCTTTACAGTTGTCCAGTGAGCATCACCGGGATCTGACTGGTACCTACTCGTCATGCTGAGAGCATACGAGACATCTGGGCGTGTGCACAACATAGCGTACATGATGGATCTGATGGCTGATGCATATGGGATCCCATTCATACGCTCCCTCTCTTCACAAGATTGGGGACATTGAGCTCTAGAGATGGTGACTCCATGTAGTATGGGGATTTTGCCTCTCTTTGAGTTCTCCATGCTGAACTGCTTCAAAACTTTGTCGATGTACATTCTCTGACTTAGTCTGAGAAGCCTTCTAGATCTATCTCTATAGATCTTAATTCCTAGAATGTAGGATGCTTCTCCTAAGTCCTTCATTGAGAAAGTATTCCCAAGCCAAGTCTTTACCTTCTCTAAGGCTAAGACATCATTCCCCATCAAAAGTATGTCATCCACATACAATATGAGGAATGTGGTCGAGCTCCCACTAACCTTCTTGTACACACAAGGTTCATCTTCATTTTGAGTAAAGCCAAACACTTTGACTTCCTCGTCAAATCGAAGATTCCAAATCCGAGATGCTTACTTCAATCCATAGATTGACCTTTACAGCTTACAGACTTTATTGGCATTCTTTAGATCTAAAAAACCTTCAGGTTGTGTCATGTACACATACTCATTTATATTCCCGTTAAGGAATGTGGTTTTAACATCCATCTGCCAAATCTCATAGTCATAATAAGCTGCAATAGCAAGCATCATCCTGATGGACTTAATCATGGCAACTGGAGAAAAGGTTTTGTCATAGTCAACACCTTGAACTTGTCGAAATCCCTTCACAACCAATCTGCCTTTATAAGATTGCACATTGCCATCCATGTCAGTCTTTTTCTTGAAGACCCACTTGCACCCTATGGGTTTTACCCCTTCAGGTGGTTCCACCAAAGTCCATACTTTGTTGGAGTACATGGATTCCATCTCGTATCTCATGGCTTCAAGCCATTTCTCAAACTCTGGTCCCTCCATCGCCTCTACATAGGTAGTTGGATCATCATCTATGATCAACTCACCACCTTCCTGAGTTACAAGGTATCCAAACCTCTCAGGTTCAAGGCGGGGTCCTACTAGATCTACGAGGTCCTTGTGTTACCTGAGGAGAATGAGATTCCACAACACCTTGTGAATCTCCATTTTCCTCTCGTACATCTACCGGTTCAATGTTTTCTTGTTGGGATTGAACCTCTTCAATCTCTATTTTCATCCCACTGCTTCCTTTGGAAATAAATTCCTTCTCTAGGAACACAGCTATCCTGGCAAAAAACACTTTGTTGTCAGTAGGGTGGTACAGATAATATCCCCTCATTTCCTTGGCGTATCCAACAAAATAACATTTATCAGACTTGGGTCCAAGCTTATCACGAAACATTTTCCTAACATAAGCCTCACAACCCAAAATCTTTAGAAAAGACAAATCGGGACGCTTCCCAGTCCATATCTCATATGGTGTCTTTTGAACCGATTTAGATGGTACTCGGTTAAGTGTAAACACGGCGGTTTCAAGAGCATGACCCCAGAAGGAAATTGGAAGATCAGCAAAACTCATCATTGATCGCACCATATCTAACAATGTGTGATTCCTTCTTTCAGACACACCGTTATGTTGTGGTGTTCCAGGAGGAGTCCATTGTGATACAATACCACAGGCTCATAGAAGTTCCTCAAACTCCTGGCTTAAGTATTCCCCACCTCGATCGAATCGAAGTGCCTTAATACTTTTACCAAGTTGGTTTTGTACTTCATTCATGAAATCCTTGAACCTTTCAAGGGTTTCTGACTTATGCTTCATCAGGTACACATATCCATACCTACTGAAATCATCAGTGAAGGTAATGAAGTACTGATACCCATTTCTAGCATTAGTTCTAAAAGGCCCACATACATCAGTATGTATGAGTCCTAATAGATCACTAGCTCTCTCACCTTTACCTGAAAAGGGAGTCTTGGTCATCTTTCCCAATAAACAAGATTCACATGTCTCTATTGATTCATAATCAAAAGAGTCTAGATAACCATCCTTATGGAGTCTAGATATGTGTTTCTCATTTATGTGCCCTAGACGACAATGCCAAAGATATGTTTTGTTTGAGTTGTTGAGTTTTTTCCTTTTGGTGTTTACATTGTATACACTTGTCTCCAAATCTATCAAGTATAGACCATAAGATATTGGGGCACTGCCATAAAAGATCCCATCTTTAGAAATAGAACATTTTCCATTCTTAATAAGAAATTCAAATCCATCTTTGTCCAAATAAGAGACGGAAATGAAGTTCCTATTTATGGCAGGTACATAATAGTAGTTCTTCAACTCTATTATTAACCCACTTGGTACAGTTAACTCATAGGTTCCTATGACACTGGCGGCAACCCTTACCCCATTGACAACACATAGTTCAACCTCGCCTTTCCCCAAAGGCCTACTTCTCTTAAGATCCTTCACATTTGAACAAATGTGAGATCCGCATCCGGTATCAAGTACCCATGATGAAGTAGTAGTAAAGTTAATATCTAACACGTATACACCAGAAGTAGAGATCTCTATCTCTGACTTCTTCTTCCATTGTTCCTTCCATCCTCTCCATGTAGAAGAAATTGGTTTGGCGAGAGAACCCTTCTCTCCCTTACCATTCATTCCATTGATCTCTATCAATGAACTTTCTTTCCTCTTCACCAACGCATTAAGCGTACATAGAGTGGATTCAAAGGCTACTGGTATATCTAGATTGTGCAGAACACTTCTCAAAGTCCTCAACCAGTAATGGAATTTGTTCTCAATTAATTTTCCCATTTTAAAAGATGATTCTTTTGCCATTCTACAAGAGAATATTGCATTTGTCAAAACTCCTTTTGATTTCATTTGAATAAAATTTGACGATAGTTAATTAGGCCTTTAATTAATTACCACTCCCACTATTTTGAGTCAAATTGACAGCCCTCACCATCAATTCGGAAGATTGCAGCGTACAATCTTCTAGTGGGTCAAGATCCTGAAATCCTCTGAGCCATGGACCAGCTTGGGCTGTCACCCACAACTCAGATCTTCCAGGTAGGCAACTCTTGCCAATTGCAGCATATGCAACTCTTGAAAGATGACATATGCAACTCCTTTCCATGATCATCTCCATGCCTCAAGGTGCTAGATCCTATCTAGGTCACCTTGTTAAGTCTGACCCAAAGCCAACACGATGAACATGGACCCTGTTTGGGCAGACCCACACATTCATCCTTCACGCTTCCATGAGATAGACGGTGCACCACGCTTGGGCGTGCCCACACTTGGTCGATCAAGATTTTCATGTGTGTCACATTTGGAAGGCATCTAAAACTTTAATATTTAATGAGGGATTTGGTTTTTATATACATATACATATCCAATCACCACAATATATAGTACGTATCATATACATGCTATATCCCACAGAAAACATGCAAAATGATAAAATCAATGATTATGGCCATCCTATTTGATTCCTCGAGCCAAGAGGAATCACGGTCATCTTGGTCTACATCACATGCAACCTATACAAGATGAAAATTGTGCCTGCCTTTCTGGGTCAGATCAGCTCATCTCCATGACTGATCAGCTCACCATCAAGTTGGTTGTTTGGGTGTCACCAGCCGATCGACTGGTGCATCCAGCCAATCGGTTCACTGGTCGTCGTGCATCTCCTCAGATCGCCACCCGCTCATCTCGTTCCTCGAACCGGTTGTCTAGAACACCAACCGATCGGTTCACGCCTTGAACCGATCGTCTCAGGTCGTCGTCAGATCGTCCACCATTCTTTGACATAACAGGAAATAAAATTTACCCTATTTACAATTGAATTGTGAAACCCCAAGTTACATTCGGGGGGAGCAAAGGTAGGAATAGAAATCTCAAATTATTTCGAGTTACATCAGGAATAGGAGAAGGGAATCGGTGTGCAGACCGAGATGCAAGCAACCACATACAACCACACACAGATATAGGGTTTATAGGCCATAACCATGCTACATATAGGGTTGCACTGGGTTGTCCTTTGAGAATCCCCCAATACCCCTATATATAGGAGGGTCATGGGACATGGTTCTCTATCCCGGTCAATGCGGGACTAAAGCAGGAGTAGAAGGGTTCGAGATTTTCCACAAAAACAACCAATTGCGCAACCTGAACCGATCGTTTCGCAACTGAAATGGTCGGTTGGGGATCTGAGTCGGTCAGTTGACACCTCAATTGATTGGTTGGGACCCATGAGCCAATCGGTTCACTTCTGAACCGGTCGGTTCATGGTCTGGATCAGTTCTCGATTGACTTTCCATCTTTTGTTTCTAATTGGTATCAAATACCAATCCTTGTTCCAATCAAATTGGGCATGTGAAACGAAAGGAAATTTCTCACCAATCCTACTTTCCCAACTTGTTCAGTTGCAACAGTTGAACCGATCATTTCAACACTTGAAGCAATTGTTTCATCCTGTCCATGAGCCGATCGACTCACAACCTGAGCCGATCGGTTCATCATGCTGAGCCGATCGGTTCATCATGCTGAGCCGATCGGTTCATCTCATGAGCCGATCAGTTGGGAGTACAGATTGTGTAGAATCATTCAATTGCAGTTTCAATCAATCCGATACTCTAATCAATCAGTCCAACACCTTGAACACTATGATATTGAGCTATCAATTGATTGAGTGTTTAATTTGAACTACTAAACTCCTTTAGTAATCAACATAAACATGTTTGTGGAAAAACTCCTATTCTAGGTTAAATCCTATGCGTGTGACCCTGCAGGTCCATTTCACGTTGGCAGTGAAAGTACATAACACTTATGACTTCACAAGAAAAGAGTGGTTCCTAGTCACACATCAGTGCTACCCAAGTGAAATAGAAAGTTGGAGAAAAAATTTCAATCCTACAATTCGTGAATGGTGTTACAGTGAATGTATAATTCCTTTGTCAATGATATCCTGAATGAACTCGAGGCATGGAACAGTCATCTTGTCAACGTTCATTCATTTCCTTGATCTCAGAGCAGACTGGGTGAGATGTGTATGATATCAATATCACATATTGATTCACACGTGCATGTGCATGCCTTTCTCAATCCTACTCATCAAGTGGCCAAGGACATCAAACTCCCTCAGGAGGGACAAATCCCATATCTATCACTCACCCCTCAAACGCCCCATGTGTCTATTCCACCCAATCATCACCTTTATAACAACCCATGTTTTAGGACTGTGTTTGATGATGTCAAAGTATACCCAATGACATGTGTTGAGTGTAGTGATTTCAGGTCTAAGAATCACACTCACCACCATCACTATGAGAGCTAACTGTGACTACCAAGTCATGGTACCATGTGTCACTTTCACGGTGGGTCTGTCTGGTATCTTGTTCTCTATCAAGTACCTATGTGCTTAATTGGTTTGATATCACTATATCATGACTAATGAGATTCTATCATCAACCAACACACAATCTAGTCTTTAGTGTTATTGATGTCTATGGTTATTTCCACAATAACAACCGATTAGGGACCAAACAAGAATGTATACTCTTAACATCCGTATGATCTCATCGTTTAGGTCCTTAACCTAAAAGAATATGTCATTGAGTAAAAATCATTCTTTAGACATCTATCATGTTACACTATCATCTCAGAAACAGTTTAAACATATAGATTGTAAATTGCCTTTATTATTATTCAAATCATTTACAAAATATCCTATTACAATATTCATATGACTTTCTCTATGGGCATACATACCAATAGACTCCCACTTGCACTTAAAGATAGTCACCAAGGAACCTCAGTCCTTGTGACCTAGCATGACCATCATGCTTCTGCTGAGAAAGGGCCTTAGTCAGTGGATCAGCTATATTGTCTTCAGTTGGTACTTTGCAAATCTTCACATCTCCTCACTGTACGATCTCTCGTATGAGATGGAAGCGCTGCAGTATGTGCTTGGACCTCTGATGTGATATGGGTTCCTTAGATTGTGCAATAGCTCCATTATTGTCACAATAAAGCTCAATTGCATCACAGCTACTGGGAACTACACCAAGTTCAGAGATGAACTTCCTGATCCACACAACCTCCTTTGCTTCATGTGAACCAGCAATATACTCGGCCTCTGTAGTAGAGTCGACAACTATTTCTTACTTGGAACTCTTCCAGCTCACAGCTCCATTATTAAGGCAAAACACAAATCCTGACTGCGATATGTAATCATCTTTATCAGTTTGGAAGCTTGCATCGGTGTAACCCTTTACAACCAGCTCTTCCTCACCACCGTAAACAAAAACTGATCCTTAGTCCTTCGCAAGTACTTGAGGATGTTCTTTACAGTTGTCCAGTGAGCATCACCGGGATCTGACTGGTACCTACTCGTCATGCTGAGAGCATACGAGACATCTGGGTGTGTGCACAACATAGCGTACATGATGGATCTGATGGATGATGCATATGGGATCCCATTCATACGCTCCCTCTCTTCACAAGATTGGGGAAATTGAGCTCTAGAGATGGTGACTCCATGTAGTATGGGGATGTTGCCTCTCTTTGAGTTCTCCATGCTGAACTGCTTCAACACTTTGTCGATGTACGTTCTCTGACTTAGTCCGAGAAGCCTTCTAGATCTATCTCTATAGATCTTAATTCCTAGAATGTAGGATGCTTCTCCTAAGTCCTTCATTGAGAAAGTATTCCCAAGCCAAGTCTTTACCTTCTCTAAGGCTAAGACATCATTCCCCATCAAAAGTATGTCATCCACATACAATATGAGGAATGTGGTCGAGCTCCCACTAACCTTCTTGTACACACAAGGTTCATCTTCATTTTGAGTAAAGCCAAACACTTTGACTTCCTCATCAAATCGAAGATTCCAAATCCGAGATGCTTACTTCAATCCATAGATTGACCTTTACAACTTATAGACTTTATTGGCATTCTTTAGATCTAAAAAACCTTCAGGTTGTGTCATGTACACATACTCATTTATATTCCCGTTAAGGAATGTGGTTTTAACATCCATCTGCCAAATCTCATAGTCATAATAAGCTGCAATAGCAAGCATGATCCTGATGGACTTAATCATGGCAACTGGAGAAAAGGTTTTGTCATAGTCAACACCTTGAACTTGTCGAAATCCCTTCGCAACCAATCTGCCTTTATAAGTTTGCACATTGCCATCCATGTCGGTCTTTTTCTTGAAGACCCACTTGCACCCTATGGGTTTTACCCCTTCAGGTGGTTCCACCAAAGTCCATACTTTGTTGGAGTACATGGATTCCATCTCGTATCTCATGGCTTCAAGCCATTTCTCAAACTCTGGTCCCTCCATAGCCTCTACATATGTAGTTGGATCATCATCTATGATCAACTCACCACCTTCCTGAGTTACAAGGTATCCAAACCTCTCAGGTTCAAGGCGGGGTCCTACTAGATCTACGAGGTCCTTGTGTTACCTGAGGAGAATGAGATTCCACAACACCTTGTGAATCTCCATTTTCCTCTCGTACATGTACCAGTTCAATGTTTTCTTGTTGGGATTGAACCTCTTCAATCTCTATTTTCATCCCACTGCTTCCTTTGGAAATAAATTCCTTCTCTAGGAACACAGCTATCCTGGCAAAAAACACTTTGTTGTCAGTAGGGTGGTACAGATAATATCCCCTCATTTCCTTGGCGTATCCAATAAAATAACATTTATCAGACTTGGGTCCAAGCTTATCACGAAACATTTTCCTAACATAAGCCTCACAACCCGAAATCTTTAGAAAAGACAAATCGGGACGCTTCCCAGTCCATATCTCATATGGTGTCTTTTGAACCGATTTAGATGGTACTCGGTTAAGTGTAAACACGGCGGTTTCAAGAGCATGACCCTAGAAGGAAATTGGAAGATCAGCAAAACTCATCATTGATCGCACCATATCTAACAATGTGTGATTCCTTCTTTCAGACACACCGTTATGTTGTGGTGTTCCAGGCGGAGTCCATTGTGATATAATACCACAGGCTCATAGAAGTTCCTCAAACCCCTCGCTTAAGTATTCCCCACCTCGATCGGATCGAAGTGCCTTAATACTTTTACCAAGTTGGTTTTGTACTTCATTCATGAAATCCCTGAACCTTTCAAGGGTTTCTGACTTATGCTTCATCAGGTACACATAACCATACCTATTGAAATCATCAGTGAAGGTAATGAAGTACTGATACCCATTTCTAGCATTAGTTCCAAAAGGCCCACATACATCAGTATGTATGAGTCCTAATAGATCACTAGCTCTCTCGCCTTTACCTGAAAAGGGAGTCTTGGTCATCTTTCCCAATAAACAAGATTCACATGTCTCTATTGATTCATAATCAAAAGAGTCTAGATAACCATCCTTATGGAGTCTAGATATGTGTTTCTCATTTATGTGCCCTAGACGACAATGCCAAAGATATGTTTTGTTTGAGTTGTTGAGTTTTTTCCTTTTGGTGTTTACATTGTATACACTTGTCTCCAAATCTATCAAGTATAGACCATAAGATATTGGGGCACTGCCATAAAAGATCCCATCTTTAGAAATAGAACATTTTCCATTCTTAATAAGAAATTCAAATCCATCTTTGTCCAAATAAGAGACGGAAATGAAGTTCCTATTTATGGCAGGTACATAATAGTAGTTCTTCAACTCTATTATTAGCCCACTTGGTACAGTTAACTCATAGGTTCCTATGACACTGGCGGCAACCCTTACCCCATTGACAACACATAGTTCAACCTCGCCTTTCCCCAAAGGCCTACTTCCCTTAAGATCCTTCACATTTGAACAAATGTGAGATCCGCATCCGGTATCAAGTACCCATGATGAAGAAGTAGTAAAGTTAATATCTAACACGTATACACCAGAAGTAGAGATCTCTATCTCTGACTTCTTCTTCCATCGTTCCTTCCATCCTCTCCATGTAGAAGAAATTGGTTTGGCGAGAGAACCCTTCTCTCCCTTACCATTCATTCCATTGATCTCTATCAATGAACTTTCTTTCCTCTTCACCAACGCATTAAGCGTACATAGAGTGGATTCAAAGGCTGCTGGTATATCTAGATTGTGCAGAACACTTCTCACAGTCCTCAACCAGTTATGGAATTTGTTCTCAATTAATTTGCCCATTTTAAAAGATGATTCTTTTGCCATTCTACAAGAGAATATTGCATTTGGCAAAACTCCTTTTGATTTCATTTGAATAAAATTTGACGATAGTTAATTAGGCCTTTAATTAATTACCACTCCCACTATTTTGAGTCAAATTGACAGCCCTCACCATCAATTCGGAAGATTGCAGCGTACAATCTTCTAGTGGGTCAAGATCCTGAAATCCTCTGAGCCATGGACCAGCTTGGGCTGTCACCCACAACTCAGATCTTCCAGGTAGGCAACTCTTGCCAATTGCAGCATATGCAACTCTTGAAAGATGACATATGCAACTCCTTGCCATGATCATCTCCATGCCTCAAGGTGCTAGATCCTATCTAGGTCACCTTGTTAAGTCTGACCCAAAGCCAACACGATGAACATGGACCCTGTTTGGGCAGACCCACACATTCATCCTTCACGCTTCCATGAGATAGATGGTGCACCACGCTTGGGCGTGCCCATACTTGGTCGATCAAGATTTTCATGTGTGTCACATTTGGAAGGCATCTAAAACTTTAATATTTAATGAGGGATTTGGTTTTTATATACATATACATATCCAATCACCACAATATATAGTACGTATCATATACATGCTATATCCCACAGAAAACATGCAAAATGATAAAATTAATGATTATGGCCATCCTATTTGATTCCTCGAGCCAAGAGGAATCACGGTCATCTTGGTCTACATCATATGCAACCTATACAAGATGAAAATTGTGCCTGCCTTTCTGGGTCTGATAAGCTCATCTCCATGACTGATCAGCTCACCATCAAGTTGGTTGTTTGGGTGTCACCAGCCGATCGACTGGTGCATCCAGCCAATCGGTTCACTGGTCATCGTGCATCTCCTCAAATCACCACCCGCTCATCTCGTTCCTCAAACCGGTCGTCTAGAACACCAACCGATCGGTTCACGCCTTGAACCGGTCGTCTCAGGTCGTCGTCAGGTCGTCCACCATTCTTTGACATAACAGGAAATAAAATCTACCCTATTTACAATTGAATTGTGAAACCCCAAGTTACATTCGGGGGGAGCAAAGGTAGGAATAGAAATCTCAAATTATTTTGAGTTACATCAGGAATAGGAGAAGGGAATCGGTGCGCAGACCGAGATGCAAGCAACCACATACAACCACACACAGATATAGGGTTTATAGGCCATAACCATGCTACACATCCACCACAAAACTTGTTTAAGGGTGATGCGTATCGAGTGCATTAATATTACATATCATATATGTATATTTGGGATTTGTGGATTGGACATGCATAAAGCCAATTTTATTCGCATCGTATGCAATAAATAAAGGCGACACACCAAAATCGATCATATCGATAATCCTCAAATATAGAGCAGTTGACGTGGCTCTAATACCACTGTTGGGTTTTAGGGGAGGCAGAGAAGCAACAGAAACAAAAAATTTCTCCCCACAACCCAGAACAAAAGGAATCACGTCAACGTCTATATAATAGGAAAGATGGTTTGTGGATGCATACCTTGTCTCGAGGCTTGCTCGGAGACAATACCTCGTGCCTTGTATGATCTTCACCTACGATCTTGGACGGTGTCTGTGCATCTCCTGGTCGCACTGGGACTGAAGAATCTTGGTCTCATCGGGACTGTCAGGATTGACAGTTGTCCTTCGAGCGGCAGAGGTCTCCCGCCTCTGCAGTCGTCCACACGGACTGCTTGGAAATCCGATATCCTTGTCCCACAAGGAATCAGAAGGATTCGCACCCTCCTATCGGCATACTAGTCACCAACACACTCTCCTGCCACCAGTCGCTTTCTGCAGTTGTCTTTCCCTTGTTGTGCCTCCCTTATCGGGTAGCACTTGCTCGGGCTCTCTCTTCGTTACCAAAACCAGAGAGAATGACAACTTCACAGAGCAACTGGTTGCACTGGGTTGTCCTTTGAGAAGACCCCAATACCCCTATATATAGGAGGGTCATGGGACAGGGTTCTCTATCCCGGGCAATATGGGACTAAAGCAGGAGTAGAAGGGTTTGAGATTTTGCACAAAAACAACCAACTGCGCAACATGAACTAATCGTTTCACAACTGAAACGGTCGGTTGGGGATCTGAGCCAGTCATTTGACACCTCAACCGATCATTTGGGACCCATGAGCTGATCGGTTCACTTCAGAACCAGTCCGTTCGTGGTCCGGAT
Source organism: Alisma plantago-aquatica (assembly GCA_963693085.1). Classification (NCBI taxonomy): domain Eukaryota; kingdom Viridiplantae; phylum Streptophyta; class Magnoliopsida; order Alismatales; family Alismataceae; genus Alisma; species Alisma plantago-aquatica. Next base: position 574,266,676 of record OY856411.1, read on the forward strand.
CAGTTCCCGATTGACTTTTCATCTTTTATTTCTAATTGGTATCAAATACCAATCCTTGTTCCAATAAAATTGGGCAAGTGAAACGAAAGGAAATTTCTCACCAATCCTACTTTCCCAACTTGCTCAGTTGCAACAGTTGAACCGATCGTTTCAACACTGGAAGCAATCATTTCATCCTGTCCATGAGCCGATTAACTCACAACCTGAGCCAATCTGTTCATCAAGCTGGGCCGATCGGTTCATCTCATGAGCCGATCGGTTGGGAGTGCAGATTGTGCAGAATCAGTCAATTGTAGTTTCAATAAATCTCATACTCTAATCAATCAGTCCCACACCTTGAACACTATGATATTGAGCTATCAATTGATTGAGTATTTAATTTGAACTACTAAACTCCTTTAGTAATCAATCTAAACATGTTTGTGGACAAACTCCTATTCCAGGTTAAATCCTATGTGTGTGACCCTGCAGGTCCATTTCACGTTGGCAGTGAAAGTTTGATGCGATGATTTTGAGTTGCATTTATAGACTTGTTTGATATGTGTTTTATGCATTTATTAGTCATTTTCATGGTTAATGTTGCATAATTCATTCATTTTGGTCTATGCTACTTCTTTATGTCAAATTCCCTTTATCTAAGCATTTTTAGCATTAATTATTGAAAGAATATATTTTGTGTGAATTTATGTGGTTCCGTGTGTTAATTTCAGGAAAAACAAGTATCTGCTGCCGTCGATACCATCGACGGTAGTCGATACCATCGACCGGACCACAGGCTGCCAGCCGCAAGGACCAAAAGAAAGTCGATACTATCGACAGGGATGTCGATGGTATCGAGACACCATCAGGTTGCTGGCGAGAAGTGTGTCGATACTATCGACCAAAATGTCGATACTATCGACTGGTGGAGCTACAACGACACAAAATGACAAAACTGTCGCTACAGGTTCGTCGATACCATCGACCCGCGTCGATGGTATCGAGATGACATCAGGCGCTCAGACGAAAGAAAAGAAGGATTGCCGCTACCACGCTAGGTCGATACCATCGACCCGCGTCGATGGTATCGACACCGTCAGATATTAGATTGATTCAGAATGATCTTAATCGGACGACCGTGGTTAATTGGCGACCTAATTTGGGAGATATACCTAATGACGGCGCCCTTGACTGGGACATCATGTCATTAGTTGTTGCACGCATCTCGGAGAGCAAGGAGAGAAGAACGGAGCACGAGAGCATGCCCCAGCCGATCTGGACGCTGAAGAAGACGAATTCCACCACTGAAAGGCGGCAGAATACGGATTCCACGCCAAGGATTGATTGTACTTTCTCCGTTCAGGGGTTTCACCACTCAATCTCGTTTTTCTCATGTTTCCCCTTTTCTATACTACATTGTACTCTGAGATGACCATGCGGGGGTAATCCCCTTTGTCTTTAGGACCGGGAGTAGCCCGGGGATTCATTATATGACAATTTTATAATAGTAATTCATATCTTATCTCTTAAATCCGTGGTATAATTTCATTTTCTCCAATATATTTTTATGCTTGATCACCATAATAATAACCTAATGCCCTTAATTGCTTCGAAAGAAGAATTAACGGTTGAAAAGAAGCGGAATTTACATTAATTGACAAATCCCTTGAACAAGGTGGTGTAAGATTAATGGTGGATACCGAGAGGTCGTTTTTAATGCACCTAGTTTAGGGTATAGGTTACTATAATGGTGGAACCGACCTAGACATAGGTAGTGAATTGTACCACGACAGTGGGCAATTCTGATTTCAGGCCACTACCCGGATAGAGAGATAAAATTGAGTAGCTATATGGAATTAAATACAATGAAAACCCGCGGTGAAACCGCAACCCTAAAGATCTCCTTTTGAATTGAATAAACCAAACATTTAATCGATTGCCTATTTTGTTTTGTTTTTATTTTCTTTTAATTTTAACAACAAATCTCAACTATTTAATCGGCTTAGCTAATTGCGAGCAGTTAGTAGGAGTCCCCGACAATTTCACGTATCCCTGAGTTTGACTTGGGCCTCACAAATGCCTGTACTACTTCGACGCGTTCACTTGCGTTTTTGCGCACGGTAAATAATCGTCAAGTTTTTGGCACCGTTGCCGGGGATACGACAATTTGTTGGCACTTCGAGTGCTGTGAGCGGCCACTCTAGGCCACCTTTTTATTTTTTTTATCATTCCAAAAATTCATAATCTATTTTCTAAATATTTGCAATCGTCAAGCACTATACTAAATTTAATCTTTCTATTTTCAGGTACTGACGCGTAGTACTGACTATGTGGGTCGCACACCAGAGGTTCCGCTGCCGGGAGCAGAAGACGAGGGCGATTATAATCAAGATGAGCTGGAGGATATAATTTTTGAACACGAACAAGAAGAGATGGACGAGCCACAGACAATATGGGAGAAGATCAAAGCTTCTTCCTCGTCTGCTTCTAAGGGGCCTATAAAGAAGCAAGCACTGAATATTCCGACCTACAAGATTGATCCAGTTTTGATCAACTTGGTGAAGTCTAATGCCTTCCATGGGCTAAAAAATGAAGACCCCGTCGCGCACATAAGTCAATTTGTGGAGAATTGTGACATGGTAAAAATCGACAGATTTCCATAAGACGTGCTCTACTTGAAGCTCTTCCCGAGTTCACTAGCGAGAATTGTGCGCGAATGGCTACATAACTTAGACGATGAATATGTGGAGTCCTGGGACCACATGGTGGAGGTTTTCTTCGAGAGGTTCTTTCCGCCTGAGAAGACCAATGACATGATAAGAAAGATCCATAACTTCACCCAACAAGCAGGAGAAACCTATTCAGAGACTTGCGAAAGGTTTCAGATCATGCTCACGCGATGCCCGCATCATGGGCTGGATAAGGAGACACAAGTCAAAATCTTCTATTTTGCTCACTCCGAGCATGATAGAAGCAACCTCGATTCAGTTGGTTCCAGATTCTTCTTGAATAACACTGACACTAGATGTTGGGAGATCTTAAAGAACATGGCAAAGAAACAATCATGGGGTGAAAGAGGCACTGTGGAGCAGGTTCGAGCAGTAGGTGAATCTAAAGCAATAAAGGAGCTGAATGAGAAGATGGATTTTCTTACAAAGAAATTGCTTGCAAAGGAGGATACTGAGTCCGAGGACGGGGCTCAAGTGAAATTCATGAGGCAGCAATAAGGTTACAGGAACAACGACTATTCATGGAGGAAAGACAAGAAGTTTTCCTGGAAGGATCCCAATAACTTCTTGTAGGATCCGGATGCTAAACCCCAGCCAGCAGTGGAGGATAAGAGCACAGAGCTGCTCAATCAAGTTATAAAGCAAAACCAAGAACTCATGGCTACTTTCGTCCAGCAAATAAAGCAACAAGGGGAGTTCATGAACCAATTTGGATAGACATTGTAGAGCCATGGGGCTCAAATGAGTACAATAGAGACATCTATGGCACAGATGGCTGCGGAGATAGCCAGTTTGAAGAAGCTGACACATCCATGTTTCCCGGGAAATACTAATGTTCCAGGAGGGAACCAACAAGCTAAGGCCATCTTGCTAAGAAGTGGCAAGAAATTGTTAAATCCCAGGGTCGATGAAGCAAGAAAACCCCAAGATGAAATTGAAGTTCAAGCCACTAAGGAGCTGCCCGCACCGGTCACAGAACCAGTCGATGACACAGTTGTGGAAGCTACTGAAGACCCTATTGCAGAGGAGGAGGGACCTCAGAAAAAGAAACCCTATGTGCCACCGCATCAAAGGGCACAGGTGGTACCAGTCCCTTATCCGAACAGTGCTAAGGCAAGGAAAGTAGATGATCATTTAAAAAGTTCTTAGACAGTTTCAGGAAGCTTTCAGTCAACATCCCTCTATTGGAAGCTATTGAGAAAATCCCTTCTTACGGGAAATTTCTGAAGGACATCATCACTAAGAAGAGAAAAATTCCGGACACGGAAGTAGTTGTGCTTAAGGAACAGGTGAGTGCCTTCATCATGGGCACATTGCCACCAAAGAGGCAAGATCTAGGTTGTTTCAACATTTCATGCTATATCAGAAAAGTCAAATTTGGTGAAGCATTATGTGACTCGGGAGCAAGCATCAATTTAATGCCCCTTTCTACATTCAAAAAGTTGGGATTAAAGGAGTCAAGGCCAAGCAAGATGACAATTCAATTGGCGGATAACTCTGTGGTGAAACCGTATGGGATTTGTGAAGATGTGCTTGTGAAAGTGGATAGATTTGTATTTCCTGCAGATTTTGTCGTCATGGAGATGCAAGATGAACAAGGCAATGAGCTACTACTCAGAAGACCATTCCAAGCTACATCCGACATGATGCTCGAGATGGGGAGAGGTCGGTTGACCTTGGGTATGGACGATGACCGATTTGAGATGGTCATGCCTCCCAGCGCTACTTCACCAAAATCCAAGGAGCAATGCCACATGGTGAAACATTTTGACAATACTATCTCACTGTGTCTAGGGAAGCCATTTCTGAATATGGCTCATGTAATGACCAAGGTGGACAAAGGGACTTTGGCTGTAGACATCATGGAGCAAACCAAAGTAGTATCCCTTTGCAAGATTGTAGGATTCCCGAATGATGAGAATGAGGACATTCCTCCCTCTATGGAGGATGATGCTATAGAAAATTCAGTTTTTGATGCATATCTAGAATTACCATTGGAGGCTTGTTTAGTCAACATCACTCATGATTGGATGAGAAGCAAATCAATCAAGGAGTGCGCCAAGATGCTTCAGATGCTTCCATGTTTCTATGTGAGGTATTATGAATATTTAGGTGAACTCCCCCCTCCACTTCAATCATCATTAATCAGCCCGCCGGAGTTGGAGTTAAAGCCACTGCCACCGCATCTTAAGTACACCTTTCTAGCGGAGGAAGAAAAGTTACCTTTGATCATTTCTGCATATCTGAGTGTGGAAGAGGAAGACCAATTATTGAAAGTGCTGAAGAACCACTGGGGAGCATTTGGGTGGTCTGTCGCAGATATTAAGGGGATTTCCCCTACCTTGTGTCAGCATAAGATTCGGCTCGAGGAGGGAGCCAAGACGGTGATCCAACCGCAATGTCGACTGAATCTGAGCATGATGGAGGTGGTGAAGAATGAGGTGATTAAGCTTCTCTCCGTAGGTATCATATATGCGATTTCAGACTCGACATGGGTAAGTCCCTCGCAGGTAGTCCCTAAAAAGGGGGGTATTACTGTCACTCAAAACATTTTAAATGAACCTGTCACCACCCGTTTGGTAACTGGGTGGCGAGTTTGTATTGATTACCGCTGTCTTAATGCCTCTACGCTGAAGGATCACTTTCCAATACCATTTATTGATCAAATTCTAGAGCGCTTAGCCAGCCGATCTCATTTATGTTTTCTAGACGGGTATTCGGGATACAATCAGATTTCAATCGATCCTAAGGACCAAGAGAAATCTACTTTCACTTGTCCCTATGGAACTTTTGCGTATCGCCGCATGCCCTTTGGATTATGTAATGCACCAGCGACTTTTCAGCGTTGTATGCTCGCCATTTTTTCTGATATGGTAGAACGTTGTCTTGAAGTCTTTATGGATGATTTTTCCGTTTATGGTGCTTCATTGATGAATGCCTTTATAATTTGGATAAGGTATTACAGAGATGTGAGGACACACATTTGGTCCTCAACTGGGAGAAATGTCATATGATGGTGAGTGAAGGGATAGTGCTAGGACATAAGGTGTCTAGCAAAGGTTTGGAGGTAGATCCGGTGAAAATTAAAGTAATTTCTAAATTGCCCCCACCAAATTTGGTAAAAGGGGTAAGAAGTTTCTTAGGTCACGCTGGATTTTATCGTCGGTTCATAAAAGATTTTTCTAAAATCGCCAAACCTCTATCCGAGCTTCTCGAGAAAGATTTCGTTTTTGATTTGAATGACAAATGTTTACACGTGTTCAACATGATGAAGGAGAAATTGATTTCCGCACCGGTTGTTCAAACACCGGATTGGACTAAGCCATTTGAACTCATGTGTGATGCATCAGATTTTGTTGTAGGAGCTTTGTTGGGACAGCGGGTGGACAATAAACCCACCGTAATCTTTTATGCTTCTAAGACTTTGAATGATGCTCAATTAAATTACACAACTACTGAAAAAGAATTGCTTGTCGTTGTTTTCGCTTTTGAAAAATTCCGGCAATATTTGGTTGGATCGAAAGTAGTTGTTTGGACTGATCACTCCGCTATTAAATATTTGATGGAGAAAAAAGATGCCAAACCTAGATTGATTAGGTGGATCTTGCTCCTACAAGAATTTGATATTGAAATTAAAGATAAGGCGGGGATTGAAAATGTCATAGCGGATCATTTGTCTAGGTTAGAGAGGGTGGATGAAAAAGATTTACACATACCCATAACTGAGACATTTCCGGATGAACAATTGTTGAAAGTGAATTCTAAAGACCCTTGGTTTTCATATATTGTTAATTATCTTGCTTGCAGGATCATCCCAGAAGATTGGACATATCAAGAGAAGAAGACATTTTTCCATTCTCTACGTTATTATTTTTGGGATGACCCCATTCTTTTGAAGCAATATAGGGATGGTGTTCTACACAGGTGTGTACCTGAGGAGGAATATGAGAGTGTTCTTCATCACTACCACACTCTACCTATAGGCGGACACCATGCGAGCTCTCATACGGTAGCCAAAGTGTTGGAAAGTGGCTTATATTGGCCTACCTTGTTCTGAGACACCTATGTGTTCGTGAGACAATGTGATTCCTGCCAAAGGGTGGGTAATATTTCAAAGAGATAGGAGATGCCCCTAAATGTTTTCCAAGAGGTTGAGGTATTTGACCTAGGGGGTATAGATTTCATGGGACCCTTTGTGTCCTCAAATTCGAATTTATATATTCTTTTAGCGGTTGATTATGTGTCAAAGTGGGTAGAAGAAATACCCACAAGGACTCATGATTCTTCTGTAGTGTGCAGATTCGTAAAAGAAAATATCTTCTGCAGGTTTGGAGTACCCCGAATGATCATCAGCGATGGGGGTACGCACTTTAAGAATCAAAAGTTCTCAGCATTGTTGAAGAAATATGGGGTAAAACATAACATAGGTACCCCGTATCACCCGCAAACTCAAGGACAGGTGGAAGTCTCCAATCACAAAATTAAGAAGATTTTGGAGCGTACGGTGGCTTCCACGAGGAAGAACTAGAGTGCCTTACTACCGAATGCATTGTGGGCATATCAGACGGCATACAAGACACCTATAGGCACCGCGCCTTTTAGGTTGGCGTATGGCCGGGCTTGTCACTTACCGGTGGAGTTAGAGTATAAAGCACACTGGGCGCTAAGAAAGATCAATTTGAGTTATGATGAGATAGGGAAAAAGAGATTGCTTGAATTAAATGAATTGGATGAGTTGCGCATGACTGCATATGAGAACTCTCAGATATATTAAGGAGCGCACTAAGTTTATCCATGATCGCCACATTCAGATGCGCACCTTCAAAAAGGGAGACCGTGTGTTGCTGTTTAATTCAAGGCTGAAGTTGCATCTCGGGAAGCTTAAATCCCGATGGAGTGGGCCATTCACGGTGGAAGAGGTCAAACCACATGGCACAATCTTGGTGCGTGATGGTGAGACGACCTTTTTGGTGAATGGACAGAGGTTGAAGCTATATTTTAGCGAAGATTACACAAGGAAGGTGAATGACGTCAAACTCATTTCACTTTTGGATGCATGATGTGATTTAAGTCGTCTATCCTAAGACGTTAAATAAGGGCGCTTGTTGGGAGGCAACCCTACCATTGGTACCTTAGATTAGTTCATTTACATTCGTAGTTTAATTTGTTTTTACTTAGTTTTTAGTGTAAAAAAGATACCGTGATCATTTTCTATATGTGCAGGGCTAAGGCAGAGTCGATACCATCGACCCTTGTGTCGATGGTATCGACCGTGGTACAGGTTGGCGACTGCAGGAATCGCACTGCATCGATACCATCGACGGCCTCGTCGATGGTATCGACATACCTACAGGCAGATCGCAAAGTCAAGGTCGATGGTATCGAGATGCCAGTCGATACCATCGAGATCTCTGGAGATTTTCAGAAGAAATCGGCTCAGTGAAGTCGATACCATCGATGACCCTGTCGATGGTATCGACACATTCAAGCAAAGAAGGTGGCGGCCGGGCCTCGTGAGGATTTGCCCTAATCTGAGAGTCGATATTATCGACTCGCGTCGATAGTATCGACGTGCCACATCAACGATCCGCAAGGAAAGATCAACGGAAATCGCAGCAACACAGAGTTCGATCCGGGGGACGGGTCGATACTATCGACCTACGCCGATAGTATCTACGCGTCAGCAATCCGGGCCCCACAGATCTAGCCATCGACAATCGTCAATACTCACGGAGGTACGGATCGTGCTACCCGAGTCGATACCATCGACTCGCGTCGATGGTATCGACGGGCGGACAGTAGCGCCGACCACGACTATATATGAGGAGTAGTTGCGTCAGATGACATCACACCTTCAGTGCAATCTTCCTCCACTTGTGTTGAGTGTGTTTCAGAGCTCTCCAAGCCCGACGACGAGCAACATCGAGCTAGTTCTTCATCGAGTGGAGATTTGATTCTCCGATCTTCACCGAGCTCCCTTTCGATTCCTCCTTCTCTCGCAATCATGGTGCACACAGCCGGTGTGTCGTCTTCACGAACGAATCTAATGGATATCTCAGAGTTCGTGCCACCTCCGAACGTGTCCGTTGAACGCCCGCGGCTGATTCATCCATCCGCGGAAGTGAAGAAGATCTACGAGGAGATTCTAAAGAAGAAGATAGAGTCGACCCGATATGTTGATCGGGATACAATCTATAACCTCAGGTTCGAAGCGAACCTTGCCTACGTGTTGAAAGGACAGGCCCGACACACGGAGATACAGCCTGATGAGCGGGAGTATCATTCTGACGGCCAGCCATTCTTCGGCGAGTGGCCCACGTACAAGGAGTTGGTGGCAGAGTTCATGGCATCTTTGGACATCTGCGTCATGCCTAACGACGTATTAGCCACCGACCGTGAGTGGATCAAAGGTCGGGTGTCGTTTCGGTTATACAACAATGACTACACCATCACACTTCGGCAGTTCAACACGATCTTCAACTGGAATCACTCGTGGTCTGACTACCGGCGACCGGACAACCGCACCGACTATGACGCCATCTTCGCCGAGCTGGTTACGGTTCCGGTGGGGAAGTCGGTTAGCTACCATAATGCTGTGGTAGCTGACTTTGAGCACCCTTTCGTCCGGGTTCTACACTGAATGCTCAGTTCGACATTGTTTACTCGGGGTGATTTGGCCCTCAGCAAGTTTCAGGAGACTGACTTATTCTTTTTGTATAAGCTCCTGAAGCGTCAAGAATGCAATTGGGGTGCCTTCTTTCTGCAGAGAGTATTGGAGGTGAAGAGGAGTACGAGGAAAGCGCTGATTCACTTCGGCGGGCTCATCACCAAGCTGGCTTCATACCTCGGTTTGAATTTCCAGACCCTCACTCCTCTATCTACTAGGAGCAAGGTGAACTTGCAACATATGCACCGCTCCAATCTCATACTTCTTCGAGATGGTTTGGCGTATGCACATTGCCACGTCAACCACGCCTATCAGGAGTGCTCGTTGCCTAATCCGGTCTTCAACATCGAAGGGGCGCAACACTTCCGATGGCCACTCATATCCATCGTCGACTCCGATGAAGAAGGTGGCAATGATGGCGGCGACGACAGAAATGACGATGAGGCTGAGGAGGAAGAGGAGGCATTTACACCTCTTCGAGCACGAGTGGCACCATGGAAGCATCCTCAGATACATCCGGGTGCATCTTCTTCATCACAGTCTACGCCGCCACCACCACTACCCTCGTAGCCAAGCGAGGATGTCTATTCTATGCAGGGCATGTACACTATGCTGCAAGACATCCATCAAACGCAGCAGCAGCACATGGCAATGTATACCAGTATTCAAGACACTACGAACCGGTTACTGGATAATCAAAGGGCAATGTTCGAGAATGAGCGTCTTCTCCTTGACAACCAACAGCAAATCCATGATCGGTTGCAATGGATGGAGATGCAACAACAACCTTTCTACGACCACTATTGGAGCCAAGATTACTTTGGAGGCTATTCACAACCTCCACCTAGGGCCCAATTTGATCCAAGCTTCCAGGGGGAGTATCCTTCTTGGGACCCTACGGCTCCGCAGTACCCACCTACACCGCATGAGTAAACCGGTATCACTGTTCCAACCTTTGAGTTTGTTTTTGACTATGAGGCCATAGTCGAATTCAAGCTTGGGGGGGGGGTAGTTAGAACAGTTCTATTTTCATTTTCTCTATTTTTAGTTTTATTGCTTTTGTTTCCTATCATTTGTTTTCTACAGTCTTAGTTTGTTTTAGGATCCACAATCTATCTAGTGTAATCGTGGATGTCTTTAATGTTGAGTCATCTCAGTTGCATGTGCATGGGGAATTGAGGGAAACTAAAAATTTTTGAGTGTTCACAAGCTTGAGTGTTGTTTAACCTTGACCACGTAACTTAGAAAATGATTGGTTTTGTCAACTTTAAAACAGAAAATCACAACTGTATATTCCTAATGATTCATGAAAGTGGACGGAAATGGTTGTTTGAGCCTAAACTGACCAAATGATAATGAGACTTTAATTTGAAGTAAGAGAGAAAAAAAAACCTCTTAACTACTATACAGGTCAGTAAGGAGGGACACATAATATTTTTTCTAAAGTTTAGTCAACTAGTCTTGTGATCTGTCCCCTCATTGCTTTCACAATCCACCCAAGATTTGGAAGTAAAGTACAGTTTTAACCTTCTTGATTGCATGGCATGTAGATAGGACTTGCACTACAACCATCTTGATATGTTTTGCATGGAAAATGAAAAACAAAAAGGTTAGAATAGGTATACATGCACATTACCCTTAGGTGCATGTCATGTAAGTGCATTCATAACTTTTGTGCATAAAGTATGTCATGTACCTTATTTATTCTTTAATGGTGAATCACATTGTTCCATACCTTCCAAATAATTAAAATGTTTGAGTTATGTAGATAAAATAAGCCCAATAAGTATTCATTTCCAATTATGGATATAAGGGTTTGAAAAAAAAGAGAAAAAAATTCTGAAAAAATCTGACAGTAGAAAAAAAAGTTTATTTTCAGAAACAAGAATAGGAAGGAGAAAGGAACATAATTTCACTTGAATTTCAAGATGAGTGAGTACATGATGTAGCTTAATTAGATATCCATCTCATGTTGAGATAGGATTGTTAGTGCATACATCATTCCACCTAATCTTAGGCATTAGGGCATTTTTCATGTGCATTTGCATCATTTAGGGCATTTTTGTTTTATGCATGTTGAAATCGTATAATACTTCCATTTCTTCCATGAGCCACCCATTTCATCTAACCGTTGCTCGGATTGGTAGGCCACCATGAATTTCTCCTCACTAATGAATATCAAGAGAACTGCTTCCATGTAGATGGTAGTTAGGGCGAGCAACGCAGTATAGAAGATCACAAGATGCACTAAGTCTGGACCGGCAAATTTTATTATGTTAACTGCCTTATGTGATAGTGTTCATTAGTGTGAGGTTAATATCTTTTATGGATGATTATTGTCACCTTTAGGGTAATTATCATTCTGTGGTTAGCGAGGGCCGGTATGCGGATGTCCGGTGGGAGTCATATGGGATGTCTGTTGTGATGCTTTGTTCTTTAGTTGACTCTCGCAATTCTATTCTAAGGATTAGTTGCTCGAGGGAGAGAAATGTTCAAGCTTAGGGGAGTTTGATACGATGATTTTGAGTCACATTTATAGACTTGTTTGATATGTGTTTTATGCATTTATTAGTCATTTTCATGGTTAATGTTGCATAATTCATTCATTTTGGTCTATGCTACTTCTTTATGTCAAATTCCCTTTATTTAAGCATTTTTAGCATTAGTTATCGAAAGAATATATTTTGTGTGAATTTATTTGGTTCCGTGTGTTAATTTCAGGAAAAAAAAGTATCTGCTACCGTCGATACCATCGACGGTAGTCGATACCATCGACCGGACCATAGGCTGCCAGCCGCAAGGACCAGAAGAAAGTCGATACTATTGACAGGGATGTCGATGGTATCGAGACACCATCAGGTTGCTGGCGATAAGTGCATTGATACTATCGACCAAAATGTCGATACTATCGACTGGTGGAGCTACAACAACACAAAATGACAAAACCGTCGCTACATATTCGTCGATACCATCGACCCACGTCGATGGTATCGAGATGACATCAGGCACTCAGACAAAAGAAAAGAAGGATTGTCGCTACCACGCTAGGTCGATACCATCAACCCGCGTCGATGGTATCGTCACTATCAGATATTAGTTTGATTCAGAATGATCTTAATCAGACGGCCGTGGTTAATTGGCGACCTAATTTGGGAGATATACCTAATGACGACGCCCTTGACTGGGACATCACGTCATTAGTTGCTGCACGCATCCCGGAGAGCAAGGAGAGAAGAACGGAGCACGAGAGCACACCCCAGCCAATCCAGATGCTTAAGAAGATGAATTCCACCACCGAAAGGCGGCAGAATGCGGATTCCACACCATGGATTGATTGGACTTTCTCCGTTCAGGGGTTTCACCACTCAATCTCGTTTTTCTCATGTTTCCCCTTTTCTCTACTACATTGTACTTTGAGATGACCATGCGGGGCTAATCCCCTTTGTCTTTAGGACCGAGAGTAGCCCAGGGATTCATTGTATGCCAATTTTATAATATTAATTCATATCTTATCTCTTAAATCTGTGGTATAATTGTGTTTTCTCCGATATATTGTTATGCTTGATCACCATAATAATAACCTAATGCCCTTAATTGCTTCGAAAGAAGAATTAACGGTTGAAAAGAAGCGGAATTTACATTAATTGACAAATCCCTTGAACAAGGTGGTGTAAGATTAATAGTGGATACCGAGAGGTCATTTTTAATGCACCTAGTTTAGGGTATAGGAGACTACGACGGTGGAACCAACCTAGACATAGGTAGTGAATTGTACCACGACAGTGGGCAATTCTGATTTCAGGCCACTACCCAGATAGAGAGATAAAATTGAGTAGCTATATGGAATTAAATACAATGAAAACCCGCGGTGAAACCGCAACCCTAAAGATCTCCTTTTGAATTGATTAAACCAAACATTTAATCAATTGCCTATTTTGTTTTGTTTTTATTTTCTTTTAATTTTAAAAACAACTCTCAACTATTTAATCGGCTTAGCTGATTGCGAGCAGTTAGTAGGAGTCCCCGACGATTTCACGTATCCCTGAGTTCGACTTGGGCCTCACAAAGGCCTGTACTACTTCGACGCGTTCACTTGCATTTTTGTGCATGGTAAACAATCCTCAAAGTCCATCACACTTATGACTTCACAAGGAAAGAGTAGTGCCTAGTCACACATCAGTGCTACCCAAGTGAAATAGAAAGTTGGAGAACAACTTTCAATCCTATAATCCGTGAATGGTGTTACAGTGAATGTATAATTCCTTTGTCACTGATATCCTGAATGAACTCGAGGCATGGAACAGTCATCCTGTCAACGTTCATTCATTTCCTTGATCTCAGAGTAGACTGGGTGAGATGTGTATGACATCAATATCACATATTCATTCACACATGCATGCACATGCCTTTCTGAATCCTACTCATCAAGTGGCCAAGGACATCAAACTCCCTCAGGAGGGACAAATCCCATATCTATCACTCACCCCTCAAAAGCCCCATGTGTCAAAGCCACCCAATCATCACCTTTATAACAACCCATGTTTCAGGACTGCATTTGATGATGTCAAAGTGAACCCAACAACATGTGGTTAGTGTAGTGATTTCAGGTCTAAGAATCACACTCACCACCATCACTGTGAGAGTTGACTGTGACTACCAAGTCATGGTTCCATGTGTCACTCTCACGGTGGGTCTGTCTGGTACCTTGTTCTCTAACAAGTACCTATGTGCTTGGTTTGATATCACTATATCATGACTAATGAGATTCTATCATCAACCAACACACAATCTAGTCTTTAGTGTTATTGATGTCTATGGTTATTTCCACAATAACAACCGACTAGAGACCAAACAAGAATGTATACTCTTAACATCTGTATGATCTCATCATTTAGGTCCTTAACCTAAAAGCATACGTCATTGAGTAAAAATTATTCTTTAGACATCTATCATGTTACACTATTATCTCAGAAACAGTTTAAACATATAGATCGGAAATTAACTTTATTATTATTTAAATCATTTACAAAGTATCCCATTACAATCATCATATGACTTGCTCTATGGGCATACATACCAACAGACACGTGGTTGCATATGCTTCCCGATAGCTCAAGCCCAATGAGGTGAATTATCCGACACATGACCTAGAGCTAGCTACTATTATCCATGCCTTGAAGATATGGCGGCATTACTTGTACGGTGCTACCTTTGAGATCTTCACCGACCATAAGAGCTTAGAGTACCTACTGACATAGAGAGACATGAACCTGTGACAGCGATGATCGATGGAGTATATGAAGGATTATGACTTCACCATCGCCTATCATCGCAGTAAGGTGAATGTCATAGTAGATGCTTTGAGTCAGAAACAACTTAAGTGTTTAGCTATTTTGTGCAGTCAATGGAAGAGTTTGGAGGAGCTCGTGGAGTGGACTCCACAACCATTAGAGGACGGAGTTTGTTTGGCTAATATCCAGATTCAATCTGAGTTGGTAAGTGAGATCATAGCAGCATAGTTGACCAGTGAGGAGCTAGACAAGATGAAAGCTTAAATGATGAAGCCACAGGCTCGTCTATCCGTCGGAGTAGACAGAGGAATTAGGTTCGAGAATTGCATATGGATTCTGGAAGATTCATCGATAAAGGAACGTATCTTGCAAGAAGCTCGTGGATCCAAATACACAGTGCACCCAAGAACTACTAAGATGTTGAAGGACCAACAATGGTTTTTCTGGTGGCAAGGAATGAAGAAAGACATTGCGGCATGTGTGGCTAGCTGTCTTATGTGCCAGATGGTGAAGGTTGTACACCAACAACCCGACGGGCTTTTACAGTCAATAGAGATTCTAGAATGGAAATGGGAGCAGATCACCATGGATTTTGTGGTAGGTGTACCTCAGATCAGGAAAGGTCATGATGTGATATGGGTCGTGGTAGATCGTCTTACCAAGTCAGCACATTTCCTTTCCTTAAAGACCACTGCTAAAGTGTCAGACCTAGATGAGTTGTATATCTGATAAATAGTGCATTTGCTTGGCGTACCCAGTTCCATCATTTCTGATAGAGACCCAAATTTACTTCCAAGTTGTGGAAACAAGTTCAAGAGGAACTTGGTACCAGGTTGAAGTTTAGTACCGCTTATCACCCCCAGACGGTTGGTCAGTTAGAAAGGATGATCTAGACATTAGAAGATATGTTGAGAGCTTGTATGCTTGATTGGGGTGGCTCATGGGAGCAGTACTTACCTTTAACTGAGTTTGCCTACAACAATAGCTACCAAGCCAGTATCGGAATGCCTCCGTATGAATCTTTGTACGGGAGACTGTGTCGGTCCCCACTTCACTAGCATGATGTGGGTGAGAGGACCCTATTGAGGTCAGATGAGCTCCAAGTGTATGCTGATAAAGTTTCTTTGATCAAGCAAAGGCTGAAGAGAGCCCATGATCGACATAAGTCGTATGCTGACGCAAAGCGGACTGATGTGCATTTCACTATTGGAGAGCATGTGTTTTTGAAAATCCGACCGCTCTGAGCTATATCTAAGAATAGAGGAAAATTGAGTCCTCGATATGTGGGTCTATTTGAGGTGTTAGAATGGATTGGTGAAGCTACATAGCCTTTGGCATTACCCCCTCAGTATAGCATGATGCATGATGTGTTTCACGTGTCCAACCTAAAGCAATATGTGCAAGATCCAAGCCATGTGCTGAGCATTAAACCTATTGAGCTTCAAGGGAAGCTGACTTATCCTGAGACACCTTTGCAGATTCTAGATACCAAGGTGAAAGAGCTCAGATGCAAGAATATAGAGATGGTAAAGGTTCTTTGGAGGCACCATGGAGAGGATGAGGCCACATGGGAGATGAAGGCAGACATGGAGAAAGCATACCCTATTTTGTTTATTTTATTGTTTGAATTTTGTGGACAAAATTCCTATAAGGAGGAGAGGATGTTATAACCTCAAATTTCCTAAGTATGTAATGAAAGGTGTAATTCCCTTTTAAAGAATAAATGAAATCTATTTTTTTATTTGTAATGGATTTCATGTGAAATGGCCTTGATTGATTGATATTGGGCTTTATTGGACATTGAGCCCAATTGTAAAGAAAGGAGAAATAAAGAGGAAAAGGATTTAATTAATAAAAGGATAAATAGACTTTTATAAGAGTATAAAGGCAAATAGATATTTCCCAAGGTGGGAATTCATGCCTTTAGGTTTTCTTGAGGTCCAATGGACCCAAAATAACAAGATAATGGCAAAGAGTAAAGAAATACTAATTAAATTTGGATTAAATGATGGATAACTTGGGAGGGAATGAAACCTTCCCATCCATTGGAATTTGTTTCCCAAATTTGATAAATAGTTAGATAATGCCAAGATGAAATTTCCCTTAAACTTTGAAATAAAAAGGAGCTATGGTTTAGGAGATATGAATTTCTCAAGTTATGTCCAAAATATGGAATTATTTTGATAATAGGAAAATGATTTTACTTTTAGATGATCGGGTGTCTTGAGAACAGTTGGATCTTGATCTAATGCTGGTCGCTTATCGTCTAACTCCCACACAGACTGGGACTCTGCCATGTTGTAGAGGGATTTTCCCTCTCAAAATCGTCGCGATCCGGAGCGTTAGCAAGCCAGGACTTGTTTCCTTTGAGTTCAGGAGAGGAAGCCGACGAGAACCATCCCTACTTTGTAAGGGTTTGGTCGTCATTTGGGGAAGTTCCCAAATCTTGCGAACCTTCCTTCAACCCTAAATATAGGGGAGGGTGAGGGAGGGTATCAGCATGCCTATTTACTACCCTAAATGCGGTGGCTGGTTGCAAGGAGTGTTCTCGTGCCTCCAATTGCCCCTTTCACCCTGACCTGCACCCCTATCTTCTTAGCAAGCCTCGCTAGAGTCTGGCGAGTAGGAGGATGTCGCGGTGTGTGCTTTGCACCCAATTGAACCCGTAAATGAGTTTGGCAGAGGGAGGCGGAGCTCCCTGACCCTTTGGCGCACTCGTAGGTGGATGAGATCGAGAAGTCAACCCTGAGGTTGACCGCAGTCTTATTGTGCTTGGGCGCGAGGAAGAAGAAGACCCCGTGGTCTTTTACCAAACTACCCCTCTATGTATTCTGTCCAGGTCAGGATAATCTGGTCCATTTCCGTACTTTAGATCGTAAAATAGGTGCATGAATCCTGAGTCGTTGGATCCTCAGTGGACCCGCGGACCATGGATCAAGCGATCCCCATTTTTCTAAGGATTAACAAATAAATCAGAAAAATGATTTATTTGCTAAAATTATATCTTTTACTAGAAAACTCGGATGAGAAAAGTTTTTACATGAAAATTGATCAAAAAAATATAAGGGGTAAGTTAAAAATTGTTTGGAAGCCTAAATCAATATCTTTTTGCACAAGTGTATAATTTTTATGGAAAAAGTATTAATTTGTGATTAGAAACCCTAATTGATGATAAAGGGTAGATTTAATAGTACAAATAAGTTAATTCGAGCATGGTTAACTTGTTTAATGATAAAGATGAATATTAACCTAGTTTGAAGATGAAATTGCAAGATTTAGGGTTTTTAACCTAATATGATGGTTAATATACTTAGAAACCCTAAATAGGAGAAAAAGGAAAGAAAAGTTCTTGTAATCTGATGATCTTAGGACCTTTTGTGAAAGGAAGATGAGATAATTATGGTAATTGAGTAATTTTATAAAATTAAGGTTCAAAATAATAAAAATGAAGTGAAACCCTAATTGTGATCAAAACCCTAAAAAGGACTAGTAACCCTAGGAAACAACTAGGATTAATAGACCATGATGGCATGATTAATGATAGAAAAATTGGATTCCTATTTTAGGATCAACTTGGGTTTGCTTTCTTTATTTCTTGATTTGTTGAATTATTTCTTCATTCAAGTCATCTTGATAGGTATGTGGTTAATTATGGTTAATCGCATTAGTTTTCCTGAAGATTTTCCAGATGGTTAATCACATTGAATGCAACCTATCGGTTTTGATGTTCATGCTTGAAAATTATATAATCACTATGATTATCGCAATTGTAATATAAATGTGTATTCTTTCACCTACATGCCACCCTGATGGATTATGCAAAAGGTCAAGCCCAGGAGGGAAGACCAATGGGCACCATGAGAGGTGACCCCAGACACCAAGCTCAGGAATGAGAAGGTGGTCTATGTTGCATGACTATTGGGCACCACGAGAGGTGACCCCTTGGCAACAAACATGGGATTGAGAAGGTGGTCTTAAGTCAATGGTAAAAGAGAAACCCTATAGGGGATATTCCAGGGTTAGGGCAAAAGCGGTGAAGAATGACACATTGAAAACGTAAATTGGCTTATTAATTACCTTGATTGTGATAATTAGATTGTTAGCCATATTTGTGAAATTTTTGGTTGTCCCCACATACCACCATATTCTTATATGCTGACTGACGTTTTGTTTGTCGGTATTTTAGGTATAACCTTGAAAAGCACAAACAGTAAAGTGACACATTGTGAAAATAAGAAATAAAGTGTAAGGAGGATTAGATAGAAGAGATTCGAGCAGTGGATAGAAATAGATTTCTAAAGTTTTTTAAAAGGTATGCAAAGTTTTATTTTATACCAGATTTCAGTTTAGTTAGTAAAATTTCATAATTATTATTGATTAGTTGTCGAACCTTGATCTGGTTTATTGGGATAATGACTCTGACCTCTTGGTCTCCCTTAATTGGGGGTTATCGGGAGGCAGGGTCGTTATAGATAATGTTGTTATTTATTGATCCTAAGTCTGTTAGGAGAAATATGACAAGCTAATTTGGGTTTATACATAGATTTGTTGAATTAGGTTTTATATTATCAATGATGAGGATGAACCCTAATGAAACCCTAAAAGGAAGTAGGAAACCCTAGGAAGTGAGTTCATACGAGTGTAATTCGATAAAGTAAATAGTGAATAAATTATATGATTGTTTCAGGATCTTTTCTTGTGTGAACTACCTACTTGCTTGGATATTTCTTTGCTTGGGTTATTGTTAGCTTGTTGAATCAACTGAACAGGTATGCAGTTATTTATGAAAGTTCGATTTAGTTTCGTGGCGTTTCACGAATGTTTTATCGATTGGATGCAACCTAAACTGTTGGATTTTTAATTCTGCAATCCTATAAAGTCCCTACGATTATTACAATTAAGTATATATGTGTATTCTCAAACCTACATGCCACCCTGATGTACGTTGCATGATCAAGCCCCAGAGGGAAGGTCTATTTGATCAAGCCTCAGAGGGAAGACCATTGGGCACCTTGAGAGGTGACCCCAAGAACCAAGCTCAGGATGGAGAAGGTGGCCTTATGTCCCTTGCAAGGATAAAACCCTAAGAGAGGGTAATCCAGGGTTTAGGGCAAAAGCGATTGAGAATGTCACATTGAAAATGTAATTTGGATTGTTAATAACTTATTTGTGATAATTATGTTGTTAGCAATTATTTGTGAAATTGTGATTGTCCCCCACATACTAGTATAGAAATATATTGACCAACGTTTTGTTTGTCGGCGGTTTAGGTACAATTTTGAAATGGACAGACAATAAATCAAAATTTGTGAAGATACAACTAACCTTTTCAAGGAGGATTAGTTAGATAGACTTTTTCTATGGATAGAAGTCTAGAATCCGAATTTTTATAAGGTATGCAAAAAGTATTATTCAATTCTATCTTTTCAGTTTAGTAATAGTAGAATTTAATAATTATTTTTGATTAAATGTCAAACCATGGATCCTAAAATATTGGGATAGTGTCTCTGACATCTTGATCTCCCTTAATCGGGGGTTACCGGGAGGCAGGGTCGTTACATTTGGTATCAGAGAATTCACCAACATGATCTAAGAAGGAGAAGGAAAGAGAATTCATGTAATGGATAGGTTACCCAAAACATTGAGCTAGAAATATGGTATCCATCTCCTATAGTAGGTGATGCCTACATGGGTTTATGGAATGCCAGTCTTTAAGTCTCACGGGACAAGCATGTTGAAAATGTCTATCTGAGTTGATGGAGCTGCCCTTACACTTGTAGTTTCCAGGCATGTGGAAAGGGCTATCCAAAAGTTTATGGAGCCACCCTTGCATATGTAGCGATGACTGAGAGCTAGTTTTACATGGGCCATTTGGGTCTGCACTTAAATGGGGAAGCTATGAAGCCATATAGTCAAGCCTTGATGAGGACGTCTAGATTCTAATTGGGGGAGATTGCAACATCCCAAGATTTGACGCCTCATATAAATGATCTTAAAAGGAATGATTGGACTACCCATACCACCATGGTGCACCTCCTTTTTAGGAAGCCCATCACTAAAGAACTATGTGGTTAAACGTGTTCAACCCATAATAGTACTACGATGAGTGACAAGTTGGAAATTTTATCCTAGCTTTCATGTGAGTGAGGATAAAGTGTGAAGTTAAGGCTAGTGGCGGTCTTTGGTGTTAGTATTCATTCCTAAAACTCTAATAGAGCCTTTGGCAGTGGGCCCGAGTGTTACATAGTAACACATACTGTATTATTGTAAAACTCTATAAGCATGCAAATTGGTAACACATCAAGAGTGTGAGAAACATTCTTCTGTATAGTCATTACAATATCATTTTCAAATAAATAAGACAGTTATGGGTAGTGGGGATACTCCATGTACCATAGTAAAAAGATACTCAAAAATCATTAAACAACAAGATAAGGGACTAGAGAGAGGAGACCATCATCACATGATGGTGAAGTAAGGTTGTTGTGATTAGCATTGGAAAGTCCTCATGCTTTGGTGGGGAAAAGCTTCATCACAACTATAGATATTATCATATATTGTCTTTAAAGTTTCCTCCTCTTGATCCTTCATTCTCTTCACCAAAACTAGGTCACATCAATGTATAAGTGATCCCTATGTGTTTTTGTAAAATTCTTATCTTTTAGATGAATGTCATAAACATCCGCCATCCACTTGGACAAGTTGTGGAGGCCCAATTTGCTTTTAATTACTAACTAGTTTACTCAGGTAGCTAGCTCTTATAACGAATGTGGGTCTGTGATGTTGGTCGATTGGCTAGAGATTGGTGACCATCCACTTCGAATCCATCATGGGATTCTTGGGATATCTAATCGATTCATATGGTTGGTGCATTTGGTTGGCTCACCATTCATGCAAACCTTGGTGAAGGGATGTCATTTGGACACCTACGCAAGCTATATGGTTGGCTAAAAATTTCTCTGGAAGTGTGTAACTTATTGCTAAAAATAGAAGCACAAAACTACATTAAAAATAAAAATTGCAAAATGCAATGAATATCAAATCAAAGTCGAAACATAAGAAAAATTCATAGATTCAGAGTTATACTAAGAATGTAATTCTACCAAAATTATGATGAATATGCATTCATTGAAAAATCACAAATTTAACTGTTGCTCATGCTCGACTAACAACAAAATCCAAAACAACTCTCAAATGAATATTCTCAATCAAATTAATTGTCTGGGATTAACATTGTATATAGATCATTACTTCCGACGTGACCAAGATACCCAAATTCAAGAGATCACAAAACACTCCTAAATACAACTTCATTTTAGACTTCCCTTTCCAAAATCACTTCCCCCATGATTCTAAAAATCACACATGTCAAAGAGTTTTTTAAAATTACAAAGAATAATGTAGAATCGTAAGTATACACACAATTTGATACTATGGTGTATCAAAAGGATGTCAAAAGATATATTTGTCTTGTTCCAAGCTGGAAACAGAGTGAAGGGGATATGAAAAGGGAGTTTCACATCTCTCCTTATATATTTAGTTTTATATAATATTTTTTCCTTTAAAATGAGATACAATCATTGCTTGTTGTACACATTTTTCATCGTTTGAAATTCTTTTTTGTGATATTCTTATATTACAAAGGTAGAGGTATGAAAGAATTGTGTGTTGTAAAAGGAGGCATTGCACCCAAATATAGGGTTTGGAAATCTATTTGGTTTTGTCTTTGTGGATGTAGTATAAGAAGGTTCACAATGAAATGTGGAAGAGGGATTGTGTCAAATATGAATTCTTGTTTTTTGATATTCAAAACATCAAAATATTCTCTTAGTCCCACTATACTCAAATAATGACGTTATGGGGAGTAGTGTATAGATTTCATGGAATTGTTTCACTAATTGAAATGAGGAATTTCGTGTTTGATCCCTACTGGTTCCACAAATTTCATCATCCTTTTAATATGTTCGTGTTGAATCACATATATGTATTGTCCCAAGAGTTTCATGACAAATAATGCAAAGCAAAGAAACTTTTTGAATTTGATCGAACTTGGTGATGGTTGTAATTTACCTAAAGCAATTTTTAGATAACTAGATAATTTCTTTAATTAACCTAAAGCAAAGTTGAATGAGTGAAGTTTGACAAAGAATTGTTGAATGCAAAAATGCAATGCTAGCATGCAATGATAACATGGTTAATAAAACAAGAATTCAAACATAGATAGGTGTAGGTAGCATGGATTATGTAACAAACCACCCTCAACTTAATCTTAGAGTCTAATCATCCTTAAGAAAACACTAAACTAATAATGGAGGGGAGGAGAATTACTCTAACAATGACATGGGTCATAGTAACCACCCTTACGTAGTTGATTGTCACGAGTATGTTGGGGTCATCAATGCAACCATCCCAACATATAGGGGTTCTAGAAGGATTCTAAGGAAGTGGATGTTTCTTGTACTTGGGATTATGAGCATACCATTCCCTACAATAATCAAAATTTAGTGGGGTATTTCCTGATATACTACAGGAAGGTCATTTTATGGCACACTATAGTCATCTTGGTATTGGTGCAATTGGTATTGCGGGCATTGCATGTAGCACATCTGGTTTAGTAAATACCTTGGAATTGTTCTTATCACTCAATGAGAATTTAGGCATCCTAAAATTGGCTCAAGTGGGTAACCAATTAACTAATAATCAAATTTTATAGAGCACTTCCCATGAAGATTTTGTGGCATAGCATTGTAGATCATCCACCTCTTGGTGCGTTGGGAAGGTGGTGGACAATACCAAAGTTGGGGATTGCATTTTTGTGTGCCCCCATGAGAGAATTCCATAAACTAGAATGATCTCATAGGGACTCTTTTTTGCTATCAGAGGTGATGCAAGGTGTGTTGGAAATGTGGGAAACCAGATCATCCAACTCATAACAAAAATATGCCATGGAAAATCGAGCATGCACTGATAGAGAAAGAGTGGAATGTTAATTCTTGAAAAGAAATAAGAATACATATTTATTATTAGCATTTAAAAAAATCTTAAATTGAGTTAGTTTAAGTCATATAGTTTTTTAAGCTATACTAATCAAAAAATACACATACTCATCATTTCCAAAGTATTAGGTTAGGTTACATTGACTCAAAGCTAGGTCAGGACCATAACTAACCGAAGTGTGGGTTTGGGTTTGAGTTACTCAATGTATGTATACAATTGGTTCACTAGGGTATGCATCATGGTTAATTTGAAACTTGTTTAATGATTTCAAATAATTAGACCAATGAGCATCTGAGTCATTGATCTATGATATATGAAGTGAGTATTGCATATCTTGATATGTTACATGATACCAAAAAGCACTAAGTTCAGTTGGAGTCTCAGTTGATAAAATGATAGATCAAAGATTGGCTACATGAACATCATCTTAGGATTATAATGAAGTGTGTGGTTTATTATATGTGGAATAATGATGTCTATATTAACCAACATATATATTAGATTTTTTTGGTGATAGACTCACTAGACCTCTTCATCAAATATGTCTAAGGTAAACTAAATGGAAAAATAAAAAACTTGGATAGAACTCAGCTGAATATAGGACTTTGGATCAACTAAATATCTATATAGAAACATTCATTTTCTTTCTTGTCTGGGATAAGTAGGCTATGCTTAAATATCAGCTAAGCATCCACTGTCAAGAGGTTAGGTGTTTTGTTATGTAGTAATATCTTATTGTCTTTATTGCATATGCATATACTTTTTTATTACAAAGATTTGGGATTTATACAAGAGACTAAGATAATTTAAATTTTAAATTATATTCAAGTTTTATGTCTTGTGTTATTCACACAATAATTTACGAATTATATGGAAAGAAAAAGAAATCCCCATTAATGTGAGTATATAAGAATTATGTGGTTTGGTTTTCCTTTGTGAAGGTTCATATAAAACATGTGTGCCTTAGTAAGGGGTGATATTTAAGATAATGAAGGACATGATACTAAAAAGTTGGTGAGAAAATAAGGTCTGAGTCAATGGTCATTTTTTCTCTCTTTATGATTTGATTTCACATATTGAAGATATTACTTATTGTTTAATGTTTTCATAAAGTGTGATATGTTTTCACATAGTCTTATTGTCTATCATATTAATATTTCTCAGTACTAGTTACTTGTTGTATGCCCCAATTAATTAATGGATATGTATCAATGTATGTAGGAGAAAACAAGTAGGATAACTATAAGAAATGTCCAAATGTATGGTGACATCTATGTGATCCTTAGTTTTATATTGAAGTACTTACATATTATTGCACTTATATGTCTAATAGGTTTTGTTAAATAAGAATATTGTATAAGATTTTTTATTCTGGATCATCTTGATGCCTCTAAAGTGTTGCAATTGAAGGTAATTTCTATGTGTGACATATTTTGTAACATACTAGAACTTAGCATTTGACTATAGAAGTCCTAATCCTGTAGAAGTGATTATCATATGCCTAGACCCTTAGTTTTAGCCAAATAAGGATCACATAAACCCTAATAAACTTCTTTGACCCCTAAAGAACATTAACTCCATATATAATGAGTAACTCAGGTATAAACCCTATATAAGGTTACATGAAACTATAATCCTACCCTGGATCTAAAACCCTCATATGATGAATGGATGAATAGATATATGGAACCTGATCCTAGTCTTGGAATACAACAATGATGTGTATTGTGATCATATTTACCTAAAGCCTGGTTTTTGGTTGATTGGATCACCTACCCTTGTTTGGTACCACACATGATGCATAGTATCATCAGGCATCAAAATAATATAAGATATTTTAATAAATATAAGTTTGACCTAAAAACCTAAAAGATGATTAATATGAAAATGAACTCCTTATATATCAATCATGATTCATAATTCACTAATAAATGCACAATAAATAAGGTTTCACTAATTATTACTTGAATGAAAATAAATGCACATAACGACTGATGTGTGGTATAATGTGCTTAATATGTAGAATGGAAAAACAATTAGAGCTTGCATGAGCATGGATATGAATATGTTTCCATTGTCTAAGTAAATACAAAATTAATGGACTTAATAGCTTAAATAAATAAAGCATGGGTGTGTATGGAATATGCTACACCATAACTCTTTTCATAACTATATGAGGAAAATAAGACTATAAATATTGGGTGTTGATGACAATTGGGCAATATAACTATGAATGTTGAGATAATGGGGTTATTCCCTGATTGTATTGGAACTTATGAAAGGAAGTATCAAAAGTTAAATCTAATGTTAAAATCATATTCATTGGGTCCCAGTTAGATTTGGTACCAAGTTTGAGATTAATTGGGTAATCCTAACTATCCTATTTTAAATAGGAAAATAATACAACTATACACATGTTTCCTAATCATAATCAGACTAGGCTTTATTTAATTTGAAACTTTTTTAATTGTATTCATATTTCAAATTGTATATGCTACTTTCCTAATATGGTTTGGTCTCCAAGTCTACGTATTGCTCATCCTCCTTGCCTATATCTTTCCTTTTGTGGTACTGTATACTCACTAAGAAATCAAATTTCAGTTGGCAATTTTTATCATGGATGTGTGGTGAACTTTGTTTTCGGTTTTTGATCACTTTAAAGACTCGTATTTCTCATTTAGTGGTTCAGGTTTTAAGCCTCTGAATTTCTTTTCCTTTTTTCTCTACCCAACTATGGCAGATGGAATGGATTGTATCATGTGAACCTCAAGTTATTGGTGATGTTAGAGTCTCTTAGACTTATTGGTGATGCTTTGTGTGAGTTTTGAATTAGTTCTGGTTCCCAGCTAAAGATCTATGCAAAGTTGTGTTTCATCACATTTTCTCCAGCAAACAAGATGAATTCCTATGATTTCATTCTACCCTACATCTATTTGCATGTATCATGCTGCTAGATGGGTATTTTACGGATTCATATATTTGTCTTGTTTTTTCTTATCAGCATTGTTGTGAAAGTGGGTCTGGACAGTCGGCCCGCCTGGGTGGACCAGCCCAATTGGACATCACTGCTACTTGGGATAAAGGCGCGTGTATTTTCTATGAATTTTGATTGGTTTAAACTTGTAAAAGTCATAACTAATTCCTTCATCATAAAGTTCCAAGTAAATTCTCATTGGAATCAGAAAAGAAGTACTTGCCTACTAAATGTAACTCATAACCTAAATATAAACAATATAAGAGTTTATAATTTATAATTGGAAGTATGTACATATAATTAGTGATTCATAAATTCAATTCAATAATAGGTGAAGAAAATATCCTAATTGGATCTAAAGTTTGGACTTGATAGTCGATGTGTGTCTTTGAGGTATGTTTCATTACATGATCATGTTGAGAAATTGATCTAATTTCTCTCTCTCTCTTGATGTATGTTTAATATCTTTAATGATATTGAGAAATTGATCTAATTTCTCTCTCTCTTAATGTATGTTGCATCCATATAATCTAAAATTGAACAATATACACATGTTTTCTCTCTCTCTCAATTCAATGAGACATACAACCCCTACAATCTATTTTGGGAATTTGATTCATGAGAGTGGTTATATGGTCATATTGATCTTTTGATCTACTTAGGATGATGTATATCCTTAGACTTTGATTTGTATATTTCTCATCTTATTACAAGTGGTAACCTCAATGTAAAGAAATGGACTACATGAAACTCTAACTTTCAAGTTTTGTACTTTTTGGTCTAATGATGAATCCAATATTTGAAGATGCACTATTTTTTCCACTTGTATTTGATGAAAATTTCGTTGGAACTTTACTATGACTAAACTTTCACTTGCTTCTATACTATTGCATGCATGTTGAGCAATAGCCTAGGTCTACATAAATTCTTAGTTGCTTGGTTTATGTGCCAATGTTATATACTTGGGATGGAAGTAATCTGCCCCATACCAGGGTTATGTACCCACCTTACATATATATGGGAGTTTGGTTATGTGTTCCATTATCTTTTAGGTTATGGGTTATGTGACCTAACTGGCATTATTTATTTATATTTAATTAGTGTTGTGTTTGCTTTACTTGTGTGTAGATTGATTATAATTGATGGTGGGTTGTATGGCTTAATTTATTTGATTTTTTATGTGTTACATGTTGACATTTTAATGTATGGTAAGCATCTTTTACATAATTTGAGTTGTTCTCTTTGTTATCCACTTCAATGTTCACTTTCCCTATTTGATGGAAGCCTTGATAGTATTTACTGAAGTCTTTTTTCCCTAACATTTCTCAATCCCTATTTGTATGATCACACCAGAATTTCTGTGTTGACAACTTCCATTTTGTCTTATATTGTGGGGTGTGCTTTTAACCCATAGGTGAAGGATATGGAGGATATGGCATGTTAATCTAGACTTGCCTTAATGGACTTTACTTTTTTGGGAGATTGACTTGATGTAGTTCACACTTCTCGCTTATTTGATCTTGAAGTTTTTATCTTCATGTAAGCCCCCAGTGGGAGATAGTTAAGTAATCTTTAAAATTTTAAATAGTCATGATATTTTATTTTGCTACTAAACTTTGGTTTGTAGGATATCCATATATGAAAAATTAAATAAATTTATTTACCCATTGAAAAATACTTAGAACATGTTTGTTATATGGATGATGACTCTTATTTGATTAAGTAGGGAGTGGATTCCCTCTGATATCCCACTCTTTTACAAGATGGTATCATATCCATTGCAGTACGATTTTGACGATGTCAAGTTTATCTCCTAAGAAGGTTTGTTACCTTGCTTAGTCACCTTCTAAGTGATATTTTTAATCTAATATATACCTAAGTTGTTCATGAGATGTTAAAAGAAAGATATTGAATCATATGAGATACCTATGAAGATCTGGATGAATAAACTATAATGTGATGTGCCCATAAGCTCATACCCTACAAAAGAGGCTAGTAATGATATATCCCTTTGATGTTATGAGTTTTCATTTTACTGTGTGATAGGCTATTATAATGGGATAGGAATTGACAAGGAGATTCTAACACATAAATTTGTGATTGTTCTTACACAACTGACTTTGGATCCATATTTGTTTTATTTTGAAAGATCTCGCTTGCTTAAAATTATTTTCCTTAATACTACTATATGTACAAAGAAGTCTTTCAGGATTTTAGATAACTTTTTTAACTAACTCACAATGGAAGAGTTGAAGTCTTAGGACAAAGCCATTGAATTATTATGAATAGGAAATTCAAATCCTTGTTCCATTATTGGAGTGATGACTAAGAAAGTGTGACTTATAGTAAAGTTGTAGTGGGTGTATCCTCTTTTTCTTATTAAGTTGTGGAGTGTTGCAACTAGAGACTTGTGGATGCTCATTTGAACCTTAGGGTAGTTATTTCATAACACCAAGTACCTAACTCAAACCTAGGTAGCCATGAACATTTAGTTTTAAGCATGACTTATGAACATCATAAAAACACCTAGTTGACATATTTTTTCAAATGGAGGTATATCTATAACATCTTAAAAGAGTTGTTTAGTTTTACTTATTAGGTTAAACCTTCATAAGTAGTGGAGAGTAGTTAGTTGTTAGTGTATGTGTATGTGTGATAATAAAACTATTCTCTTCCCTCTATTGTACTCTTTCTCACTCATTAGGTGTCCTTATTATTCAATTTGATATAATTGCATAGTTGGAGTGGGTGATACTCCAATTTGGTCATGACAACAAGTAATTTTATAATTTGTGACATTGATTTACATATTTGATCTAAGTTTCACGCCTTAATATGTATCCATCTTGTAAGCAAACTTCTCACAATTACAACCAAATCACTCTCTAATAAATTTCAAGTTATATAGGACTCATATATCTTTCCAATAGAGAAATCACCTTAATTGGAGCTATAAACTAAAAAGTATGACTATTTGTATGACCACAGTTTTAAACATCAATTTAGTTTATGTGACTCAAATTGGAGGCTATCTGGGCCCATGTGTGCACGTCCCATTTACTGGGCTGCTCTCCCTACTTTGTTTTCAGCCATATTGGGTCATGGGATCAAGTCTCATGGATTAGACTTCTCTCATCTGATATCTAGGAGATCTCCTCCTACCTTCACACTACTCCACTACAAATAATGTTGCAGCAACCAACTACACCCAAGCTCCACCCATTCTTGCCCCTTTTACCAAATTAAAGCTTTTTTCCTCATTATTTCTTCCTTCTAGTTTATTTTCCCATTTTTTTACCCCATTTCACACCCTCGTAGTGCACTATCACACTATTCGGTCTTTACTTAGCCATGTAGCCCCATCACACCACCTATGTTGGGGGTTTTGCATGCTAGCTACACAGGTTGTGATCAAGCCCGCGAAAAAGTTCATGGATGCTAGTTGATCACAACCAACCTAGTCCAATTTCTCCCCTGAGCTCTCTTCCGTTGCAGCTTGCAGTGTCAGTGATATGCTGGTCAAGAAACCTCAATGATGTGCACACATCACCTTTTTGGGCTCGGGTTGGGAGGAGTATTGTCGACCACTAGATCTAGGATACCTTGAATGAACAACCCATATCTTGGGTGGCTCCCACACCCTCTATTCTTCCTCAGTTGTCTCAATCAAGGAATTCATTCGATGGCCAATGAAGGCATGACACATGCATCGTCACAGAAAGATCACACTTCCTAGAAAGCACATGTTGCAGGCCGTAGGATCGATGATCCACGACCCAAGATCGTCGCATTATAATCATGTAATGTCACTTTTTTCCCAATAGTTTGGAATCTAATCTTACAAAGTTGATATCTCTCTCATTGCTTGGCCTAAATATATTATATTATATATCATATTGATTATCTCAAAACATTAACAACTTGGGCACTTTGCAAATCCTATATCTCTTCCCAATAATTTATTATACTAAAAATATTATCATTGACTATGCTGACCATATTTGATAAATGACCACGATAAATTATAATCTTTATTGCTCCCCTGCATTCTTGATTAACATATAATAGCTTTTGAATACTATTTTGTGAAGCTTATACACTACCATACTCATGCTTTGATATTTTCATTCTAGGGATAGACACATGGGTCCTTCAAGCATTAACTTTTGGTCATTTATAGGTTGGATCTTGAGTAGTAAATGGTTCTTTGATAGATAGTATCAAATCATGACGAATAACTACACCAACAATTTCTCACATTAAACACAAACTAAACACTATTTTACGTCTCAACCCTAGAAGGTTAATGAGTTGTCCATGTGGACTAGTAACTTAGCCTAGGTTATTACCTATATGTTATAGAACTAGGTGTAGGCTGGTGAAGTCCCTAGAACCTTTATTTTCTCCTCCTTCTATCCTACAATATGGGTTGTAGATTTAGGAGGGTGAGAAAAGGGATATCTTACTACAACCCTAGACATATGTGCACGACATGTTCTTAAGGTATCTACACAATGTGCACAATGATGATGATGACGATGATGATGATGACAATGATGACAATAATGAGGATGATGATGACGATGACGATGATGATGACGATGATGATGATAATGACGATGACGATGACATGAAGATGATGATGATGATGATGACAATGAAGATTATGATGATGATAATGCCGATGACGATGACGATGCAGATGACAATGATGATGATGATGACAATGATGAAGGTGACGATGACATGAAGATGATGATGATGACAATGATGATTATGATGATGACGATGATGATGACGATGACAACGCTGATGAAAATGATGATGATGATGATGATGATGATGATGATGATGATGATGATGATGATGATGATGATGATGATGATGATGATGATGATGATGATGATGATGATGATGATGATGATGATGATGATGATGATGATGATGATGATGATGATGAATATGATGATGATGATGATGATGATGAGGATGATGATGATGATGATGATGATGATGATGATGATGATGATGATGATGATGATGATGATGATGATGATGATGATGATGATGATGATGATGATGATGATGATGATGAAGGTGAAGATGATGATGAAAATGGCGATGACAATGACAATGATAGTGAATGATGACCATGATGATGATGATGATGATGATGATTATGATGATGATGATGATGACGACGACGATGATGATGACAATGATGATGATGATGATGATGATGATGATGATGATGATGATGATGATGATGATGATGATGATGATGATGATGATGATGATGATGATGATGATGATGATGATGATGATGATGATGATGATGATGATGATGATGATGATGATGATGATGATGATGATGATGATGATGATGATGATGAAGGTGAAGATGATGATGAAAATGGCGATGACAATGAAAATGATAGTGAATGATGACCATGATGATGATGATGATGATTATGATGATGATGATGATGACGACGACGATGATGATGACAATGATGATGATGATGATGATGATGATGATGATGATGATGATGATGATGATGATGATGATGATGATGATGATGATGATGATGATGATGATGATGATGATGATGATGATGATGATGATGATGATGATGATGATGATGATGATGATGATGATGATGATGATGATGATGATGATGATGATGATGATGATGATGATGATGATGATGATGATGATGATGATGATGATGATGATGATGATGATGATGATGATGATGATGATGATGATGATGATGATGATGATGATGATGATGATGATGATGATGATGATGATGATGATGATGATGATGATGATGATGATGATGATGATGATGATGCTGATGATGATGATGATGCTGACGGTGATGGTGATGGTGATGATGATGATGATGATGATGATGATGATGATGATGATGATGATGATGATGATGATGATGATGATGATGACGACGACGACGGTAATGATGATGATGATGATGATTGTGATGACAACGATGACAACAGTGATGACGACGACAAAGACGATGACAATGATGATGATGATGATGATGATGATCATGATGATGATCATGATGATGATCATGATGATGATGATGATGATCATGATGATGATGATCATGATGATGATCATGATCATGATCATGATCATGATTTTGATGACAATGATGATGGCGGTGATATTGGTAATATGAGATTGCTTTAATATGACCTAAGTTTTTTTAGAAGTCTCAAGTATATTTTGTTAATATGAGATGAGTTTGACCATGCAACCCTATTAAACCAAACATCTTGTATGGTACACTTGACTTGGCTAATGTGCAAAACACAGCTAGAGGTTTGGCAAGGTTTTTTTTTTGGTGAATAATGGTTTTAGAACAAATATAGACCTCAACCTCTTTAAGAAGAAGGACCTCCAACATGGGACATACGATAATGGTGATCTCTTGATATGAGTCAACCCAACATGGGAGAATGTCAGAGTACCTGACCTCCAAATACATTTGAAATGTTGAAAATTTGAAAGTTGAAACACATGGTGATGAGTACCTAAATAGGCTACTTCAAAGTTGATAAGTTGAATCACCTAGTGTGTGGTTTCCTTTAAAATGTTGAACCATAGAATTCCTACGACAATATCTAACCCTAGAGGTGGAGGCATTCTAATACATGTATATTTGTCGTCTAGGTGAGGGAGATGTCCCAAAACCCTAAGATGAAATATATGTTGTGTAATATCAATGATGAGGCTCATACTTGGGCTAGAGGAAGTATGTACAAGAAACTAGTGATTTTCATTATTTTTCAAATATGGGTAGAAACCTTGTTATGGGTATACAGTTGTATTTAGTATGTCTTGTTGGATATATTTAAGTCTTAGATTGAGTGCCTCGAGCTTGTGGAGCTCTTTCTGGATACAAATTAGATATATGTGAAACCTCAATGTTGATAATAGTTTTTGTTCGTTTAATGATGCTTGATACATGAAATTATCTCACTAAATATGAAAACTTGATATATGTATTATTAGTCACTCTTATAATCTTGACCTAATATGAAATCATACCATATATGAAAGATGTAGATTTGAAATCAGGGACTTGGTATGATGAGGCCTTGGGAGCTTAACTTGAATAATTATGAACATAATACATAATTCAGAAAAGAAATGGAAGTTAATGATATAATTGGATATAGGTTATAGAATCATGGGGATATTAATCCATGTTTTGAAAAAGAGTTGTAACCTGATGAAATATTGAGGTGATAATAATCTTGTTAGAAATGCATGATAATGAACATGTTCATTTTAAAAACTGATACTTAGATTTTGGTAACACGCCTTAATAATGTAGGAATACATGAGCAAAACCTTAATGTACTGGGGATAAGGGTTTTGGAACCCTACTATAAAGATTGTGTGATATTATGATTAAAAACATTATGTCATTGTGATGAATTAAAAAGATTTTCTTAGATTAAGAGGGTTTAATGACAAAAAATGTAAAGAAAAGAAATTTTTTGAATCTAATCCAACTAGGTATTGGTTGTAATTGACCTAAAGAAAAATTAAGATGGCTAGATAATTTCTTTTTTAAACTGAAGCAAAGGTGAATGAGTGAATTTTGAACAAAGAATTGTTCAGTGCAAAAATACAATACTAGCATGCAATGATAAGATGCTTAAAACATAAGAATTTAGAAATAGATAGGTTTGGGTGGAAAGAGTATGTACCAACCACCCTTAAACCAAGATTAGAGTTTAATCTCCCTTAAGAAAATACTAAACTCAAAATGGAGGGGAGGAGAATTTCTTTTACAATGACATGGGTCATAGTCACCACCCTGACATAGCTGATTCGCAAGAGTATGTTGGCGGTCATCAATTAAATCATCCCGACATATAAGGTTTCCAGAAGGCTTAAATTTAACTAGTTGTCTAAGGACCCCCCCCGTTATCCCCAATTAAGGTGGATCAAGTGGACAAGGACCATAATCATATTTATAGGATCAAAGTTTAGAAATTAACCAAATACAATATAAATTTCATTGCATGGAAAAGAGTATGATACAATATGAAAGATAAACTATCCACTAACGAGTTACACATTATGGCGATCTATTGTTTGCATCTTGAAATAAGAACTATCTAACTAAATCCTCCATGGTAACTTTAAGCATTTGTCCTTTTGGTACCTTCTTCTCAGGATTTCCATTACATAGATTAATAGCAGTTTAACCTAAAACGTTGTGAAACAAAAAAATGGTCAATATATCAAGATATACATGTATGTGGGGAAGAAAAATATTCTCATGTACGTGTAATAATATATTCAGCCATAGCAACAATTATAATTACAAAATTGAATAGACATTTTGTTATTTTAAACTCACCACCCTTATCTTATTTTCTCTATGGTGTTCCCTCTCTTTAGGGTAGCCTCTTTATGGGGAACCATCTCTTTAGGGTTTTGGTCCTTGCAAAACATTCATAACTTTCCCTCACTCAGGCTTGGTTTCATAGATAAGTCTTCCTTTCCATTCTTGGCCTAAGGTGATCTCCCATTTTGGACTTGATCACCAGTCATGCCCATAATGAATTTATTTACCCCATGCTCTTTAACTCACCAGAGATGATTCAGGGTTTGGGCATGTTACATTTATATAAGATGAATCCATAGTGACTTTATAGATTTATAAAAATAAATAAACATGCAAGAATTTAATTGAAATCCAATCGGGTAAACTTTGAGAAACCACATAAACCAGTTAAGGCAAGTAGTCTTTGGCGTAGCCACATACCTTTCTCAGGGATGATCAAAAGTCCAAGTAAATAAGTGTATTGATGATCAAGCAAGCAATCTCCCTAAAATTAATGCATAACACCCAAGTATTACCATTTTATTCATAAACTCAAAGACCGACTTGGGTTCCAAGTTAGGACTGAGGAGTCAAATTAGGGTTTTGGCATTTCCAAACCCTAATTAGAATAATTAATGCCCTTCTAACTTATAGATGATAATTTTGATGTTATATGCATCTTAATCACAAATTAAGTCAAAGATGTTCTTTTTATCCAAAAAGATAAGTTTTATCCATCAAAGTCATTTAAGCATATAATCATTAAGGCTAAGAAACTAGGGTTCCCATATTTCTAATACATTAAAGTTAGTAAGTTTAGGCACTTTTACAATTCAGGTTACAATTAGGCCTTAAAACTAATTTTATTGGAATCCCTGCATTTTTCCAGTCAATTTCTGTATATAATTTGTCATTATTTGTCATACCTATGAATTACTATAATTTTTAAAAAATGAATTTTTTCTGTCCAATAAGGGCTCACCACCTACGTGATTAACTTGGGTCTCAGTTGTGCCAATTAGGTTGGGTCACGCCAATGGGCTTAGGAAAACCAGGCATCCACACCCATTTCGCAAAGCTCGCTAGACAAAGCAAAAAATGGGATAAAGGACGTAAAATCCCTAACATGTTAAGATCAAGAGCCAGGGAGAAAGGGGTACTTTCACCGAGGGTTGTCTTCAAGCTCGGCTTGACTCCTTCGTCGTGAGTAGGAAGTCAACAAAGTAGTTGAATTTGAGCCTCCTCTTCCTAGGACATCAGGCCAGCATCCTTAGCACCTTTGCCTCGACATGATGAACTCGTCAAGGGTCTCAATTACCCTGGAACTGGTCAGAATCAAGGGGACAACAAGCTGGTTCTCTGAGAGGGTTCAAAGAGGAAGATGGGGGGAATAGAAGGGCTTGGAGGGGAATTGGTTATAGAGGAAGGATCATGGGTTCGAGTAGCACCTTGTAGTTGTGTTGGTGGTCTTGTTGGGGGTCTCTAGCCCTCCTTTTATAGTCGATGTATACAAGGTTGGGAGCTACCTATTCTGGATTTTAGGAAAATCCTTAATAAACATCCAAAAGTGACAAATCCTGGGATGGATCAGTTCAATTTTTTTTTCTAATCTTAATAGAATAATTTTTGGATCTCCATGGTCTGTGGAAAAGGGAAGGTGTGAACAAAAGAACCAGCTACAACGTACCAAGTTTCCTTCTTAGTTGAATGTAGGAGAAGGTCTTCTGACCCTCGGATCCCATCCCTATGGCTGTAGAAAATATAAAAGAATCCAGATTCATAATCTATTCTGATTTAAAAGGCGACATTTAATACATTTCCTTGTAAACCTTTCAACTTTGGAGAAAAATAAAAAATCCATATCTCCCTCTCCTTTAATCTTTTCAATCCCAAATTTTGAAGGAAATTCTTAATTACTTTTATCTAGGTGTGGGAGAGATTTGATTCTAAAATACACAATTTAAAAGTGTTTTGCTTTATCTCCAAGTCTCTCTCTTATTTCATTTATTTAAGGTAGAATCTCTTCCCAACTTGGCTATATTTCTTATTTTGATAACTTTTCACATTAAAGACAATATCGAATCAAAACTAAACCTTTAGTTTCCTACAACATCACTTTTCTAGAAATCTCCACATAATTCAATATGTATAATACGAAATTTCCATTACCTTTGGTAATTTATTTATTATTGAACTTTCTCTCTTCTTTTCCCCATATCTATTATTGTATTATTTAAAATAGCAAAATATCAAAATCTATTACAAAGGAGAAATTGTAAAGTAAACCCATACTTTTAAAACAAAGCATATTAAGCTTTCTAATATATCCTTAGCAATCCAATAATTAAATTTGAATTATATAAATATATGTGAAAAAACATGTTATAACATCCTTACCTTTTTATAGGAATTTTGTCCTCAAAATTCATCTAATCATACATAAAGTTTAGGATGAAACTTTTCCATGTTCGTCTTTAGTTCCCAAGTGGCTTCATCCTCAGTGTGATGCTTCCAAAGAACCTTAACCATCACTATCTTTTTATTACAGAGTTCTTTCACCTTGGAATATATTATCTTCATATGTGGCTTAGGGTATGTCAATATCCCTTGGAGTTCAGTAGGTTCAATGTTTAACACATGGGCATGACCCTTCACATATCACATCAGAATGGACACATGGAACACATAATGCATCATACTATATTGTGGTGGTAAAGATAAACAATAGGTGGCCTTGCCAATCCATTCTAGAATCTTGAACGGACCCATGTATTGGGGAATTATATTTCCTCTATTCTTATCTATAGCTACAGGGGTTGGATTTTGAAAAACACATGATCACCTACATTAGAGTGAAAAATTGTCTGCTTTTAATCAGCATACGACTTTTGTCGATCTTGGGCTCTCTTTAGCCTATGCTTGATCAATGTGACCTTATCAGCATACAACTGTAGTTCCTCTGACCTAAGCAAGGCCCTCTCACCAACATCATCCTAATGAAGCGGTGACTGACATGGCCTCACAAAAAGAATTTCATACGGAGGCATCCAAATATTGGCTTGGTAACTATTGTTATAGGCAAACTAGATCTAAGGGAAGTTATTTCTCCCATTATCCACCCCAATCTAGAACATATACTCTCAACAAATCTTCTATGG
Organism: Alisma plantago-aquatica; assembly: GCA_963693085.1. Lineage (NCBI taxonomy): Eukaryota > Viridiplantae > Streptophyta > Magnoliopsida > Alismatales > Alismataceae > Alisma > Alisma plantago-aquatica. Next base: position 574,304,849 of record OY856411.1, read on the forward strand.
TATGGATCATTATTCTTTGACTGTCCATCGATCTAGGAGTGACAAGGTGTGCTGAATTTTATCCTTGTACAGAGTTCCTATGGAACTTGTTTCCATAACTTTGAAGTGTACTTAGGTTCACGACTAGATTTAATTAAACTTGAAACACCATGTAAACGAACTATCTCTCTAATGTAAAGCTCAACTAAGTGTGACACCTTGGTAGTGACCTATAGGGAAAGGAAGAGTTCTTACTTGGTTAGGCAGTCCGCCACAACCCATGTTGCATCATGACATCTTCTTGTCTTAGGAAGAACCACCACAAAATCCATTGTGATCTGGTCCCATTTCCACTCAGGAATCTCAATTGATTGAAGAAACCCACTGGGTCGCTAGTGTTAATCCTTCACCATCTGGCACGTGTGATAACTAGCCACATATGAAGCTATGTCTCTCTTCATTCCTGGCCACCAAAAGTATCATTGCATGTCCTTAAACATCTTAGTGGTATCGGGGTGTACAATATACCTTGATCCATGAGCCTCTTAGAAGAGACAAGTCTTTAGGGGTAAATACTCAAGAACCCAAATATGACTCTAATATCATATTCCACTATCACCATCCACACCTATCGAGATGTGTGTTTGAGGTATTTCCAGAAAAACCCTTTATCTTTTCCAGCTCTAGAGTAGATAATTGGGTTTTTACAAGCATAGTCAACAGTTCAGGCTCGATCTGTATATTTTCAAGATGAATCCTATCCTCCAAGGGATGTGGAACTCATCATAAAAAGTCCTCTAGTCTCTCCCAGCGGTTAACCAAACTAGTTGTACAAATGAGATGTTTTCTACTAAGGGCATCACCAACCACATTGGCCTTACTGGGATGGTAGGCTATGGTGAAATTGAAATCCTTCAGATACTCCATCCGACATCTTTGTTGCAAGTTCTGGTCCTTTTGAGTCAACAGATACTTCAGCCTCTTATGGTTGGTGAGTATGTCAAAGGTAGCCTGATATAGATAATTTTGCCAAATCCTCAAGGAATAGACAATAGATGCAAATTATTGATTGTGGGTCAGAAAATTTAACTCCTTGGGGTTGAGTTGTCTGGAAGAGAAGGCAATCATATTCTTTTTCTGCTCTATCATAGATCCTAAGCCCATCTTTGATGCATCCGTAAATATGAAGAAACCATCATTACCCAAGGATATGGTCAAGGATGGGGTAGAGGTAAACTTTTCCTTCAACTCTTGGAATCGTGCTCCACACAATTCGGATCAAATGAAATTATCATCCTTTTGGGTGAGCTTGGTCAAGGGCAAAGAAGTCTTTGAGAAATCCTTGATGAATCGCTGGTAATACCCAACCAATCCAAAGAAGTTGCAAATCTTAAATGTGTTCTTTCGGGTTGGCCATTCTCAAATGGCCTCTACCTTAGTAGTGCGCACCAAAATGGTTCTTCTAGATATAATGTTCTTGAGCAATTTAACTCGGTCTATACAAAACTCTAACTTTCAGAATTTCCCATAAAACTACTACTTTCTCATGTTATCAAGGACCTTAGATAGGTGTTTACAGTGTTGTTCTAGGTCATTGAGTAAACTAGGATATCATCCATGAACAATATGACAATGGTATCAAGGAAAGGTTGGAACACACTATTCATGAGGTTCATGAATGCACTTGAAGCATTGGACAACCCAAAAGGCATAACCAAAAACTCACAGTGGACATAGTGGGTTCAAAAGTTGTCTTTGGGAATCCTTACTTTTAACTCACAACTAGTGGTAACCAGACCTCAGGTCAATGTTTGAGAAAACTCGTGCGGTTTTAAGCTGGTCAAATTAGTCATATATGTAGGGTAAAGGATGCTTATTCTAAATGGTCGCCTGATTTATCATTTTATAGTCTATGCATGTATGGAGTGATATGTCCTTCTTCTTTACAAAGAGGATTGGTTCTCCCAATGGGGATGTGTTGGGTTGGACGAAACACTTGTCTAGTAGTTCCTACAATTGCTTCTTTATCTCAAGAAATTCGGTAGGGGCCATTTTGTAAGGGGTCCCAAAATCAGGTTGGTCCTGGGAGATAGCTCTATTGAAAAGTCCACTTCTCTCTCCAAAGGCATGCCTAGAAAATCATCCAGGAACACATCATCATAGTCCCTTATTGCCTCAATTTCCCCTAAATGTTCACCTTTTTCTCTAACTCAGTCACTATAGCTAGGAACACTAGACAAAATTTAGTTACCAAATGTTCTTCTTTGACAGATGACACATACAAGCTGGTGGTAGAGTCTTTCCTACCTCTAGTAGAAAAGGGTTCATGAGTTGGTCTCTCTATTCTCATTTTCTTTTACCTACAGTCTATTTTTGCATTATAGTTATATAGTCGGAAGAGATTTAACCGTTCATATATTAAATCATTTGTATCAAGTAGGATAAAGTCAGAAGAGATTTAACTATTCATATATTAAATCTGTATGATTGGTGTCTTAAGGATGGATGAGAATATAGGACCACGAGGGCTAGTGACTTCTAGGAAATATCCTAGGTCCTTGAAGTCTAATCAAAGCATAGTTGTGAGATTTCTCGAGATGAAAGTATTAGTAGAACTAGATTAAAATAAGGATTTAACGTTATGACCCATCATATCAAGCATGCCTACCTCATATTTATAACTGTCAAGCTATGCACTTCATGGTAAAGGATAGTAAATGGAATCATATGGAGGATTACCTTCTATAAGGTGATTCATATTGTCCTAAGCCTCCTCATTGTCAATGGCAAAGATTGGGTCTGGCAATGTTCTCATGTAGGAGGGACTTCTCCCTGGGGTATTGCTCCCATTGGTTGAGCTACCACTAGACCTTGACCTTGAGGGTTAGGAAGAGGAAAGTTGGACATGATACATTTTACTTGTTGGCAATAGTTTCACACCTTCTTATCATGGTAACACCTACTAGGGTGATTCTTCCCATAGGTGTGGCACTCGGGATTAAGGTTATCCTAATGATGCTTTCCTCTTCCTCCATTCCTACCCTTTCCATTGTTATGTCCTCACCCCTTTTTGTTATCATTCCTTGGTGCAGGAGTGCCTTATGTGAACCCTAGATATCCTTTAGGTGGGTTCTGTGCAGACATGACTGTATTCTCCATATCTAGGGTAAATTTGAGGGGCTCAATAAAGTTTGGGGGTTTACTCTCTATCACGTGGGGTTTTATCTGGGGTGCAGGCGCTCAAAAAAATGTTACAATTGATACTCTTTGGTAATCATATTGCCAAAACACTCCATGAGGTGGAACTTCCTAGCATAATCTGCCACTGACATGTTATCTGGTAAAGGAGAATGAAATACTTTTCCTTCTCCTTCTTGACAAAGATGGGAATGAATCTTGCAGAGAAGATGGTATGGAATTCCATCCTGGTCTTGGGTTCTCCAATCAGTTTTCGATCGGTGATGTATTTTTCCAACCAAAGCTTTGTAGATCCCTCCAGAATGTGAGCAGCAAAAAGAACCTTCTTATTGGCTTGCACCTCCAGAATGTGGAAGCCATCCTCCGCATCTAGGAGCTAGGTGTCCACCTTGTGAACCACCTCATTCTTGTCTTCACCCCCTATCTTTTTTATATTCAGCTTTATGAAGTCGAGGATGGTGGCTCTGAGGTGAGGGTGGATAGTTAGGGGTTCACCATTCTCATCTCTGGCAGCATCCTTGAGTGCTATGGCACTAATTGCCTCGATGAGCTTCTTCTATTGTTCTATCCAGAGTGAATCTAGGTGTGAACTACTACTTACCCTATTGTCAATCCATATTCGACATCATTGCTAGAGTCATCCTTGGGCATGGTCTCATCTTCTAACATAGGTTCATCTCTAGGATCATCTTCCATGTTTGGGATATCAAAGGGAATGGGTTTGGGCTCAAAGCCTTCCTTCATGGAGGCCTCCTCTGGCCTCTTCCGCTTCTCGGAGGACTCCTCCTTATTAGTCCTCATTTTCTTCTCTGAGGACCTTCTCCTCCTATGGGAGGGCCTTCCTTCTGGGTTATCATGGGGTGTCTCTTCAAGGATGACAGTGAGCTTAGTGTGGGCCATGTTGTTTCAAAAAATTACTTTATTAAACTAAATTTCATATTCACAAAATTTAAAGCATCATAATGTTATGGCCACGACATCTTATTTACAAGCATTTCATTATTTGACGGAGGATGTTGTAATCCCTAATATCCATAACCCTAGTACTTAGAAGGGTAGAGAGAACATTTATCAAGTAATAAGGTTTTTCTAATTGAAGCAAGGTGTAGAGAATGGATGAAATTAGATAAGAAGAAAACATAGAGCTATTTTATTTTGAGTAAAATCCTCTGACTTTTGTAAGGTAGAATTCATGGGATCGGGAGTCCTCATAAGATGCCTAGCAGTGAAGAAGAAATTTTTTTCATCCCCCTGGTTATGGTCCCTTCTAGACAACATCATCTTTAGAGAATACTCTACTGACTTCCCTTGGGCTCTACAAAACTCTTAAAATTTAATAATAATTAAAGGTTAAATGCTAAACTAGGATATGATACCAAATGTAATGACCCTTCCCTCTATTATCCTCAATAAAGTTGGACTTAGACGGCAAGGGTCATTATCATATTTATAGGATCAAGTTTAGAAATTAGCCAAAAATTATTATAAATTTCATTGCATGAAAAAGAGTTTGATACAATATGAAAGATAAACTCTCCACTAAGGAGTTACATATTATGGAATCTATTGTTTGCATCTTGAAATAAGAACTATCTAACTAAATCCTCCTTGGTAACTTTATGCATCTTTCCTTTTGGTTCCTTCTTCTCATGATGTCCATTTTGCATATCAATAGCAGTTTAACCCAAAACACTGTGAAACAAAACAATGGTCAGAACATCAAGATGTACTAGTATGTGGGCAAAACAAAATATTCACTTGTAGGTGTAATGATATAATCAGCCATAGCAACAATTATGACTATAAATTTGAACAAGCAAGTTGTTGTTTTAACCACACCACCCTTATCCTCTTTTCTCTATGATGTGCCCTCTCTTTAGGGATCCTCCTTATGGGAACCCTCTCTTTAGGGTTTTGATCCCTGCCATGGACATTCATAACCTTCCCTCACATGGGCTTGGTTTCATATATATTCCTTCCTTTCTAGGCTTGGCTTGAGGTTCTCTTCCTTTCCTGGCTTGATCACTAGTCATTCCCATAATGACTTTATTGACCCCATGCTCTTAAACTCACCAGAGGCGATTCAGGTTTTGGACAAGTTACATTTATATAAGATGATATCCATAGTGACTTCATAGATTTTTGGAAGAAGATAAACATGCAAGAATTTAATTACAATCTAGTTGGTAAAACTCTAAAAGACCATGGAAGTTGGTTAAGGCGATTAGTCATACATACCATTATCAGGGATGATCAAAAGTCCAAGTAAATAAGTGCAGTGAAGATCAAGAAGGCAATCACCCTGAAATTAATGCATAGCACCCAAGTATTACTATTTTGTTCATAAACTCACATAATGACTGACTTGGGTTTCAAGTGAGGATTTTAGAGTCAAATTGGGGTTTCATTAGGGTTTTGGCATTTCCAAATTCTAATTAGCACAATTAATACCCTTTTAGCTTAGAAACCCTAATTTTGATGTTATATGCATATTTATCTCAAAATGAAGTCAAATATGTCATTTTATCCAAAAAAGTCATTTAAGCATGTTATAATCATTAAGGATAAGAAATTAGGATTTCTGGGATTTTAATACATTAAAGTTAGTAACCTTAGGAACTTTTAGAATTTAGGTTAGAATTAGATCTTGAAACTAATTTTATTGGAATCCTTGCATTTTTTTATCAATGTTAATATATAATTTATCATTATTGGACATTCCTACGTAACTATAATTTTTATAAAATGAAATACTTCTAGCCAATAAGGCCTTACCACTTAGGCAATTAACCTGGGTCTCAGCTGTGCCAACTAGGTTGGGCCGAGCCAATGGGCTTAGTACAAACAGACATCCTCACCCACCAGGAAAAGCTCGCTAGATAGAGCAAAAAAGGGAGAAAGGAGGTAAAAACCCTAACATGTTAAGAAGGAGAGTTGGGGCTAAAGGGGTGTTTTCGCTAGGGGTTGTCTTCAACCTCAACTTGACTCCTTCGTTGCAAGAAGGCAGTCAACCAAGTAGTTGACATCGAACCTCCACTTCCTAGGACTTCAGGCAAGTGTCCTCGCACCTTCACCTCAACCTAACAAACTCATTGATGGTCTCAACTACCTTGGAACTGGTCGGAGTCAAGGGAATGACAAGGTTGTTCTCATTATAGAGTTTAGGGAGGAAGATGAGGGGAATAGTAGGGCTTAGAGGGGAATTGGTTGTAGAAGAAGTAAAATGGGATTGAGAAGTCCCTCACTATTGCATTGGTGGTCTTGTTGGGGGTCTCTATCTCTCCTTTATCCAAGTTTGGGATTCATCTATTATGCATATTAGGAAAATTCTTAATAGCCTTTCAAAGGTAACAATACTAGGATTGATCAGTTTGGTTTTTCTCCTGATCTTAATGGGATCATTTTTAAGAACTTGCATGGTCTAAGTAGAAAGGAAAATGTGAACAAAGGAACTAGCTACATTATGCCTGGTTTCCTTCTTAGATGAAGGTAGGACAAGGTCTTCATACCCTCATATCTTGATCCCATCAAAGTGCATAATATCAAAAATTCGGGTTTATATTCCCATTCTAATTTAAAAGGTGACATTTAATGCATTGCCTTAAAAACATTTTCACTTTAGGAAAAAGTAAACAATTCATATCTCCCTCTCCTTTAATCCTTTTAATCCCAAAATTTTAAATGGAATTCTTAATTACTTTTTTCTAGGTATTGGTGAGATTTGAGACCAAAATACATAACTTGAAAGTATTTTTCTTTATCTCCAAGTATCCCTCTTATTTTATTTATTAAATGAAGAAAATTAATCCTTTTCTCTTCCCAACTTGGTCATATTCCATATTTTGATAATTTTTCCCATTAAAAGCAATATAGAATTGAAACCAAACCATTGATTTCCTTCAACATCACTTCTCTAGAAAACTCCACATACTTCCATATGTAAAATACTAATTATCCATACCTTTGATAATTCATTTATTATTTGATTTTCTCTCTTCTTTTTCGCCATATGCATTATTTAATTATTGAAAACATTAAAAAACATTACAAAGCAGAAATTTTAAACTAAACTCATACTTTAAAAAAAAAACATATCAAGCTTTCTAATATATCCTTAACAATCCAATAATTGCATTTCAAACATATAAATACATGTGAAAAAGCATGTTGTAATGGGACGTGTCTTGTACTTGGGATTACAAGCATACCATTTCCTCTAATAATCAAAATTTAGTGTGGGGTATATACCTACATACTACTGGAAGTTTGTTTTGGCACATTGTAGTCATGTTGGTTTTAGTGCAGCTGGTATTGGGTGCATTGCATGTAGTACATGTGGTTTAGCAGATACCTTAGAATTGTTCTTATTGCTCCATGATAATTTAGGCATCCTAAATTTTGGTGGCATAGAATTGTGAATCATCCACCTCTTGGTGGAGTGGCTAGGAGGTGAAGAAGTGTCAAAGTTGGAGAATGCATTTTTGTGTTCCCCCATGAGAGAATTCCCTAGACTAGAATGTGCTCATAGGGATTGATGTTTTCCACCCTTGGTGATACAACGTGTGTTCGAAATATGGGCAACCATATCATCCAACTCATAACAAAAATATGCCATGGATAATCGAGCACACATTGATAGAGAAAGAGTGGAATGTGAATTCTTAAAAAGCAATAAGAACACATCTTTATCATTACTATTTAGGAAAAAATTGCTTAAATAGAGTTATTTTAAGTAAATTAGTTTTAAATAAATAAATAAACATGATCATCATTTCCAAAGTCGTAGTTTAGGTGTCATTGACTCAAACCAAGATCAGTGCCATAAGTAAGCATAGTCTGCATTTGGGCTTGAGTAAAATTGGTTCATTAGGGTGTGTATCATGGTATATCTTAACCTTGTTTGGTTATTTTACAATAACTAACCCAATGAGCATCTGAGTCATTGATTTAGGGTTTTTAAAATGAGTATATCATATGCCAGTATGTTACATGATGCAAAAACCACTAGGTCAATTGGAGCCTCAGTTGGATAAAATGATAGATCAAAGATTGTCTACATGAACAACATTTTAGGATTATAATGAAGTGTGTGGATCCTTATATGTGGAATAATGACGTCTATATAAACCTATATATATATATATATATATATATATATATATATATATATATATATATATATATATATATATATATATATATTAGATTATTTATTTTCCTATGGTCTCACTAGGCCTCCTCATCAAATATCTTAAGGTAGATTAAATGGCCAAATAAAAACTGGGATAGAACCCTAGAAGGTATTGGTAGTGCTTTTTTGGGCAAGGAATACTAGAGGGGGAGAAAACTATCTCCAAAGTGCTTTATTAGGTGATGTCTTCATTTGTGAATAAGAGGAGGAAGATGCTGAGAATGGAAAAGTTGGTTCTTAGGTATGGGAACCCAACTTTAAAAATTTGCAATGAAGGGAAAAAGGAACCCATCTGTGTGGGTCTGTAGAGTGACAAGCACTCAGAAAACCACATATAAAGATTTAGTCAAAGTTAAAAGTAAGGTAAAAAAATCAACAAAATTCTAAAAACATATAAAATTAAATGTAATATTAAAAAATGCAAATAAAGACTCATAAAAAGATGATGACATGGTCAATATATTAATACTAGTTTCAAATCATGTTTCATGATTTCCAACCAACTTGATAAGAAATCAAAATTAGGTTTTTATAAGAGTATATATAGTATTTCCATTATAACTGTAGCACCTGGGACTTAATTGAATATCTAGAGAGAAAGAATACTTTACTTACTTATTTGAGATAAGCAGGCTATTCTTAAAGATCGAGTAAGTATGCAATATAATGAAGTTTGATGTTTTGTTATGTAATGAGATCTTATTGTGTTTATTGGAGATACATATACTTTTTTATTATTGATAGTTATGTTTTATACAAGGATAAGATAAGTTAAATTTTAAATTATGTACAAGTTGTTTTATCTTGTGGTATCTAAACAATAATTTACAAATTAGACGGAAAGTTAAAAAATCCCCATGAATGTGAGTATATAAGAATTATGTGGTGTGTTTTTCCTTTATGGAGGTTCTTAATAATTTGTGTGCAATAGTAAGGGTGATATTTAAGATAATTAAGGACATGATTCTAAAAAGTTGGTGAGAAAATAAGAGTGAATGGTCAACTTATTTCTCATTATGAATTAATTTGGTATATTGAAGATATTATTTATTGTTTAATGTTTTCATAAAGTGCAATATGTTTTCATTTAGTCTTATTATCTATCATATTAACACTTATTGGCTCTAATTACCTATTGTATGTCCCTCTTCATTAATGGATATGTGTGAATGTATATAGGAGAAAATAATTAGGATAACTAGAACAAGGACTACATATATGGAACTAAGAAATGTGCACATCTTTGGTGCCATCCATGTGATCCTTAGTTTTATATTGAAGTATGCACATATTATTGCATTTCTATCTCTAATATGTTTTTTTCATAAGTATAATATATACGATTTTTTTTCTATATCATCTTGTTGCCTCTAAAGTATTGCATTTGAAGGTAATTTCTATTTGTAACATATTTAGTAACATATCGGAACCTAATATCTTGACTCTAGAAGTCCTAATCCTTTGTATGTGATTCTTGTATGCATGTACCCTTAGTTTTGGCCAACAAAGGATGCACATAAACCCTAATGCACTTATTTGAACCCGAAAGAACATTAGTTTCATATTTAATGAGTAACTCAAGTATAAACCCTATCTATGGCTACATGAAATTATAACCATACACTGGTTCTAAAAACCCTCATATGATGATGAAATGGATTTATGGAACTTGCTCCTAGGCTTGGAATATAGTGATGATGTGTAAGGTGTTCATGTTTACTAAAGTTTGCACCTTGAAAGTCAATGTGTGTCTTTGAGGTATGTTTCATTACTTAATCATATTGATCGACTAATCTAATTTCTCTATTCGTTGATGTGTGTTGAATATCCTTGATCAAATTTAAAATTTATATAATTTCTTTCTCTATATGTATGTTCGATCCATATTAATTACATCTTTAAGAAAATACCCATGTTTTCTCTCTTTCACTTAACTACGACTTACTTCCCACACAATTTTTCTCTCTTTTGAGAATTGAGAGTGGTTCTATGGTGATATTAATCTTGTGATCTACTTAATATGATGGATATCCTTATACTATGATTTGTATATGTTTCGTCTTATTACATGGGTAACCTTAATTTGAAGAAGTTGACTACATGACACTCTAACTTTCAAGTGTTGACCATTTTGGTCTTATGCACTATTTCCCCACTTTTGTGATGGAAATTTCATTGAAACTTTACTATGACTATACTTTCACTTGCCTCTACACTATTGCATGCTTGTTTATGCAATAGCTTAGATCTATATAGATGTTTTTTAGATTGGATTATGTACCCTTGTTATATACTTGAGATGCAGTTTATATGCCCCATACTTGGGTTATGTACCCACCTTTACTTATATGGGAGATTGGTTATATGCTATTCTCTTTTAAGTTTTTTGTCATGTGACTTAACTTCCATTATTTATTTGTATTTCACTAGTGCTATGTTTGCCTCACATGTATGCAGATTGATTTTTATTGATGATGGGTTTTGTTGCCAAATTTATGTGATTTATCTTATGTGGTACATGTTGACATTTTGATGTATGGCAAGTGCTTCTTTTACATATATTGAATTGTTCTCTTTGATATCCATTTGGAAGTTCACTTTCCCTCTTTGATGGAAGCCATGACAATTTTTATCAGTGTACTTTTTCCCTAATATTTATCAATACCTATTTATAAAATCATACCAGAATTCCTATGTTGACGACTTCCACTTTGTCTTCTTTTATGGGATATGATTTCAACCCTTAGGTGAAGGACATGGATGATATGAAATGATGATCAAGACTTGTCTTATTGGAATTTACTTTTGTGGGAGACAGACTTGATGTAGTTTAGACATCCATATGCATAGATCTTGAATTTTTTATCTTCATGTAAGCAACTAAGTTGGAGAACATTATGTAATCTTGAAATTATAAATAGTGATGACATTTTATCTTGCTTCTAATCTTTGATCTTTATGATATCCATATATGAAAAATTAAATAAAATGAATCCATACATTGAAAAAATATTAGAACATGTTTGTTATATGGATGATGAATTTTATTTGATATAATAGAGGGAGGATTCCCTCTCAGGTCCCACTACTTGCAAGATGGTACTAGATCCATTGCAGTCAAATGCTTATGATTTCAATTTTATCTTCAAAGCAGAATGGACATCTTGCTTGGTCTCCCTATAAGTGATATGTTTAATCTATTATATACCTAAGTAATTCATGAGATGTTTAAAGAAAGATATTGGATCATATATGATAGCTATAAGGATCTTGGTGAATAAATTGTTCTATGATGTACCCATAAGCTCATACCCTATAAAGTAGGCTAGTAATGATATATCTGTTTGATTTTATGATGTTTTGAATTTATTGTGTGTACACTATGATAATGGGTAAGTGGTTGATAAGGAGATACTAATATAGAAATTTATTACTGTGTTGACACAATTGACTTTGGATCCATCTTTGTTTTATTTTGACGGATTTCATTGCCAAAAATTGTTTCCTGATATACTACTATATGTACAAAGAAAGATTTCAAGATTTTTTTTGCCTTCATGAACTAACTCACAATGGGAGAGTATGCGAAGTCTTAGGACAAAAACCATGGAATTATTTAGAATAGGAAATTTGAAACCTTGTTCAATTTCTAGAGTGATAAGTAAGAAGGTATGGGTTGTACTAAAGGTGTAGTGGACCTGTTATAACCCTAGTTTTTGGGTTCTTTTGGTGAGAAATGTAATTTCTCCTAAGAAAGATATTTGAACAAATAATGATATAATTTGTATTGAATAAATGGATTTCATTTACAATAGCCGTGTTGGTTGTTTTGTGGGCTTTCTTGGCTATTGGACCCAGTAACAAGGAAAAGACAAAAAGGAATTCCATTATTAATAAGAAATGTAGAAAAGAAAAATGTAGAAACCTCTAGAAGGAAAAAGAATTTAATCCAAAGGTGGACTTCACACCTCTTGGGTTCCTTGGGTTCCAAGGAGTCCAAATTTGCAAAGAGAATGCGATAAGAAAAGAAAAGATCAATTAAATATATCTTTATTAAGAAAGAAATTGAAAACAATGATAAAATGTGGGAAATAAGTGAAAAGAGGTATCATTGAGTTACCCTTGGTGGATTTTCGTATCCAAAGGATTCCTAATGTTAAATGGAATGCCAAGGAGGAAAATAAAAATAAAGATAAAGAGAAATCCTCAAAAAGAGATATTTTAATAAGAAATAAATAAGATAATGAGACACAATGAATATAGATGCATCTAGAAGGATAATAAGTATCCTTAAAAAGGAATTTCGAAATATTAGAGTATCTTGGATTCCAAGGAGCCCCAATGGAGAAAAAGAAAGAGAAAATACCAATAATAGAAAATAAGAGGATAATATGACGCATAATGAATGAATTTTGTGGTATTGTTTAAGAGGTGGGATTTTCTACTAAAAGAAAACATAATTTCGTGCCAATGGATTAAAGGGCAAGTACTAAGAGAATAAAAGAGGTGATTTTTTAAATTCTAATATCTAAAGAATAATGAATATCAAAAAGATATTTAAGAGAGAGAGAGAGAAAGAGAGACTTACTTCTTAATGAAGGAATCAGATTCCTAGTGGGAAAGAACTTTGTTTCTTTGTGGGAAAGCATCTTAGGGCGTTGTTACCCTACCCTATATAAGGGGTAGAGCCTTTGGCTCGAGTTTAAGAGAATCCCAAGCATCCTTCTCTCTCTCTCTCTCATCTTCTTCTTTGCATGCAAACCCTGATCAAGAGGGTAGTCCAACCCCTAGGACACGAGGAGCCACAAACTGGAGTTTGATGGAAGCACGATGCTTCCACGACACCACAGAGGAGCACAACCATCTTCCCCATGCTCTGGAGCTTGCGCAATAGCCATTGTATGGTTGCAGGTCAGCCATGAGTTGCGGAACCAAGCAGGCCCAAAACAGCCGCCCTACATGTGACCCAAGGACACCCCCCTATGCGCAGAGGCACAACGGAGGCAGGGGAAACCTCCATGGCGGCCGTCGAGGTCAGGGATGGGGAAGGGGAGCCGCGCCAACCAAGGTTACGGTGGCTTGGTTAGGTTTTCACGAGGTAGAAGGAGAGCAGGTGGCGTTGGACCATTCTGCCCCTCTGCGGGCTGAAGGACCAACTACTTAACAAAGGGCAAATATGTCTTTTTGAAATGTTTTCAAACTGGCCAAGCAACGTTGCATGAATACGGCGATGTGGCAGCTTCTGATTGGTCTAAAAAGGTAATTCTTGCAAAATTCATAACTAAATAATGGTAGCTCGGATTGGTACATATAATATATGTATTTTGCTCAAAGAAACGAGAAGAATTCATTAAAAATGGTTTTAGAGGTTGATTCCTCTTTCAGTTCGAAAAGTAAAGAAAGTTATCAACTTTAATACTTTAATGATTAAGAAACCCTATTTTGAGATGATTAATGTATTTAGTAGGATTTAATGGATGATTAAAGTTGATATTAACTTGTTAATTATAAAAAGGTACATTAAGAACAAAAAGGATGAAATTTGCATGTAATTGGTTTAATTTAGAGTTTCATGTGCATAAATATGCTTTAATGGGCCTTGAAACCCTAATATTCGTAAATGTGACTCTTAATGGCTTTAATTGTTCAATTTCATGGTTAAAGTTGAGATATGATAAATCTAAGCTATTTTGAGTATAAAAGTTCCTAATTGTGGATACATACCCTTAATGTAGGAATTAGGGTTTTCTAATGGATAAAGGTAGAATTAATGAAAAATAGAGTTCATATGTGAATTAGACCATAATGAACTATGAATTGATGATAAATGAGCATAATGATCTTGTCATGTATTAAAAGGATAGAAATGGTAGCTTTAATGTAAAAGAGGCTTAATGGACTTAATTGATGGTTACGTGTGCCTTTAATATGAAATTAAGGTTAAATTTTGTTAAAGGATAACCTTAATATCTTTTGTGAAGAATAGATGAGATAATTGGGATTTATGAAGTAATCTTATAAATGAAGTGAAACCCTAATTTCAATAGAAACACTAGAAGTGGACTATAAACCCTAGGAAGCGAGCTAGGTTTAATAGATCTTGATTGCATGATTAATAATAGGAAATTGTATGCATATTTCAGGATCTCATAGTTTTCTTGCTTTCCTATTTGGATTTCTTGATTGATTGGATTATTCTATCTCAAATTAGCCTGACAGGTATGTGGTTATGCTTATGGATAATCACTTTAGTTTCATGATGATTCCTGAACATTTTATTGGTTGCCTAAAAATAACTGTTTAGATGACTTTTATTTCATGCAACTTTAAAGTGACTATGATTATCACTATAAATATGTATATATAACTGGCTTAGATTCGGGTCCTCCTCTGTGGATTTGCAAAGGCTAAAAAGGGTAACCTAGAGCAAGGTCTAGGCTATCATGAGTTAGAAATTGGGCTACCCATGTGTAGTACCATGAGACTCGTTAGCACACCATGAGTTAAGGAGTGGGATGCCTATGGGTAGTGCCATGTGACTCAACCCTAGAAATTGATTCACCTATTATGTAGGATCATGAGGGATTTAAAAGGGATCGACCATAAGGAAGGTAGCATCTAGGTCCACTGCAAGGACAGCGCATAGGATAGGATAGGAATGGATCGTACAGTTATATTTAAAACGTAAAGTTGTTTGTTAAATCATAGTTGACTGGAATATGTTGTTACAGTTAATTGCACGATTATTGTTTCCCCCACATACCAGCATAATTCATTTATGCTGAACGACGTTTTGTTTGTTGGCATTTTAGGTACAAGTGAAAAGAACAAACAGTAAAGTGGCATATGTGGAATTAAATGAGAATTAAAGTATAAAGGAGGATTAGTTAGAATAGACTCCAGATGTGGATAAAAGTAGATATCCAAGTTTTTGAAAAAGGTATGTAAAGTTAAATTTTATTGTAGCCTTTCAGTATAGTTTAGTAGAATTTGATAATTATTATTGATTATTTGTTGAACCTTTGATCCAGAAATTGGGAAAATGGCTCTGACCTCTTGGTCTCCCTTAATTGGGGGTTACTGGGAGGCGGGGTCGTTACAGGACCTACCCTCTTTTTCTCCACTAAGTTGTGGAGTATCACCTAGAGACCCTTTTTATGCTCATTTGGACCTTAAGGTTGTTAGGTAAGAACAACAAGGACAAAACTCAACCCTGGAAGCCATGGTTGCCTTGTTTGATGCATGCCATATGAGCACCATATTCACACCTAGTTGACATATTTTTCTAAGGTATTATATCTCTAATCCTTGAAAGAGATTTTGTTTGACTTGTTAGGTTAAACATTTTTAAGGAGTGGTGAATAGATAGTTGTTAGTGTATGTGTGACAAACAGACTTTACTCTCTCCTCTACTATAATCTTTCTCTCTCATTAGGTGTCCTTCTTATTAAATTTGATATCACTTACATAATTGGAGTGGGTAATACTCCAATTTGGTCACATCAACGATCAATTTTATAATTCTTGATATTGAGTTACATATGAGTTAAGTTTCACACCTTCATATGTATCCATATTGCAAACAAACTTCTCACAACTACACCCAAATCACTCTCTAACGAGTTTCATGTTGTATAGGCCTCAATTATCTTTGCAACATACCAACAATCATCATAATTGGAGCCATAAATTAAAAGTTATGACTATTTGTATAACCCCACTTTTAATCATCAATTTACTTGATGTAACTCAATTTTGAATCTATTTGGGCCCATGTGTGCACATCCAATTTCTTGGGTAGGTCTCCCTACTTAGTTTTTGACCATTCAGGGTCATGGGATCTGGTCTCATGGTTCGATCCTCTCTCATCCGATAACTAGGATATATCCCCCTACCTTTATACTCAACTCCAGCACAATTCGTGTTATACCAGACAACTACACCCATGCTCCACCCAATCACACCCATTATTTTTACCCTTTTTCCAAATTAAAGATTTACTCCTCCTTATTTCTTGCTCTTGATTCATTTTCCCATGTTTTTACCCCCTTTCATTCCCTTGGAGTGCCCTATCGCACCCTTCTCCCCTTCCTTGGATAGGAAACGTCATGGTACTACCCATGTTGAAGGTTTTGCATGCTAGATACCCCACCAGCGATCAAGGTTATAGATTATTCTCTAGGTGTGATTCGATCATGGTCAACCTGGTCCAATCATATCACGGGACTTACTATCCTTGCAGCTTGCGGCACCGATGAGCTATTGGCCAATAAGCCTCCATGGCACACACACAACACCTATGTGGGCACAAGTTAGGTGGAGTATCATTGACCACTAGATCTAGGGAACCTTGAATGAAGGTCCCATATACCGACATCTCTAACACCTCTGTCTCTCCTTTGTTGACTCAATCAAGGAGGGCTGCAACGGAAAATGAAGGCATGCAACCTAGATCAACATGGATAGATTCCACTTTACATGATGCAGTTGGCCACAGGATCAATGATCCACGACCCAAGATCTTCACACGAATATCATGTCATGTCACTCATTTCCCAATATTTTGGTATCTAATCTTATAAAATTGATATATCTCTCATCCCATGGCCAAAATATATGATATTATATATGATATTGATTGTATCAAAATTATCAACAACTTGGACACTTTTGCAGATCCTATATCTCTTACCAATATTTTACTATATTAAAAATACTAACTTTGACTATGTTGACCATATTTGATGCATGTCCATGATAAAGCATGAATCTTTATTTCTCCCCTACACTCCTAGTCATCTAATCAATATCTTATGAACACTTGTGCAAAGATTTTATGATATTGTATTCATACTTTGATATTATTATGCTAGGGAAGGACACTTGGGTCATTCAACCATTAACTTTTGGTCATTTAGAGGTTGGATTTTGAGTAGTAAATGGTTTTGTAACATATGGTATCAAAGAATGAAAAATAATTACACCAAACATTTCTCGCATGAAACACAACCTTACATCTCAACACTAGAAACTTATTAAGTTGTCCTTGTAGACTAAGTAACTTAGCCTATAGGTTAGAACTAGATGTTCTAAAACTAGGTGTAGGCTTGTATAATCCCTAGAGCCTTTCTTTTCTCCTCCTTCTGTCATGTATTATGGGTTGACGTTTAGGAGGGTGAAAAATGGGAGATCTTACTACAACTCTAGACGTATGTTCGCGGCTTGTTCTTAGGGTATCTACATAGGTGTGGACCATGTACTTGATATTTCTCTAGGGTTCATGGTACTAGACTTCCTAATGAATGTGGTAACTCAGCTTGGTTTTGCATCTGAATGGAGTATGATTATTTCCATCGCCTGTTTCAATGTTGGAGAAACGTTTTCAACTATTAGGATATATGTACGTATGAAAAATGTTATCACAAATAGAAAGGCAATGAGTATCTTTGTAACCTAAGAGAAAGAGATGTAACATAAATCTACATGAGAGTGTTTATATGATAATTGTAGTCTCTATAGTTTTCTAGATCCATGATAAAGGTTAGGCTAGTAAGTAGCCTAGACTTGAGTTGTTGTTGATGATGATGATGATGATGATGATGATGATGAGGATTGTAACTTCCCAATATTTGAGGACTTAGATAAAATAATCTTAAAAGTAATGATTGGACTACCCATATAGCCAAGGTGCACCTCCTTTTCAGGGAGCCCATCATGAAAAACTATGTGATTAAGCATTCTCAGCCCAAAGTAGTACTAGGATGGGTGGCCAAT